>WAAB01012026.1:80244-152785 GCA_013389865.1 Piaya cayana | reverse complement strand
TGTCATAGAAGGCGATCAGGTTAGTTTGGCAAGACCTGCCTTTCATGACCCCGTGTTGACTGGGCCTGATCACCCAGTTCTCTTGCAAGGGCTTCATGATAGCACTCAAGATCACCCGTTCCATGACTTTCCCCAGCACTGAGGTCAGACTGACAGGCCTGTAGTTCCGTGGGTCCTCCTTGCAACCCTTCCTGTAGATGGGTACAGCACTGGCCAGCCTCCAGTCCAGTGGAACTCCCCCAGTCAGCCAGGACTACTGGAAGATGATGGAAAGGGGTTTGGCAGGCACATCCACCAGCTCCCTCAATACTCTTGGATGGATCCCATCTAGCCTCATAGACTTGTGAGTGTCTAGCTGGGCAAGCAATTCTCTAACCGCCTCCTCTTGGACCACGGGAGCTTTGTTCTGCTTCTCTAACTCCTGAGTATTTCGACACAGGGAATGACTTTCCTTACTATTAAAGACTAAGGCAAAGAAGGCATTAAGTACTTCAGTTTCTTAGTTATTCTTCCTGTCACTCCCCTTCCCTACTCTGTAACTCTTCTTCACTGCATCAGTCTTGGGTCTCTTTATTTTTAGGCTCTTTTACGCATGGATTGTTACTCACGGCTGCTAGGGAATATAGGCAATGATAGTCAGTAATGTATCAAATGTATTATCAAACACTAGATCCTGTTATTAGTACTCACCCAAATGAATAGACTGAGCTGGGTTTCTTCATCATTACCCAGTAGCTTATTAGACATGTTACCAAACTGAAAAAAGGGGGAGAATTAGACTATGATAAATAACTGCAGCCTTTACAAACTGAATTATCTACAAATACACACCTCAGCCATCAGAACTGAACAAATTAATATCAACACACCTTGCTGTGAACTCAATCCCTCCATCACTGTCACAATGAGGGTTCCAGTGAATCCAGAAAAGGCTGGGAATAAAACTGACACTGCATAGTGATGTCTCAGATACTCTCATGAAAAGGGCAGCAAAGAACCTTAGCAGAATGGTTGTCAGTCCAACTCCTTACACTAAGAGATGGACAAATGCTGTAGCCATGCCACACTGTGCTTACAAAAGCTACCAATGACCTGTGACATAGTTCATCACTCAGTCTAAATAAAGTTTACCATAACCCCAAATGCGATGCATTTTACACTGTGGCTCTGACACAAAACTGCACTGCCAGTGTTTAACCCATGAATTTTTCTGAAAGGGACATGGAGCAACAGGTACCCCAGAATCTGACTAACAGGCAAAGGTGGTTTGTGAAAATCCTTTTAAAACTGTCCAGAACCACATATAATGATGTCACACATAGTAATGAAAATACAAAGCAAAAGCCTATGGAAATATCAAACTAGATACCCTGTAAATACTTTTTGTACATATGCTTTATGGAACTGCTTAGAAATACTGTAACCTGAGAAGGGCCATTTAAATGAGAAGGAACATGATTAAGTAAAACAACAGGACTGTCACATCTGTGTCACTTCCTTTGTATCCACGTTCTAGAATAAGTCTCAGGCCACATTAAACTCTTAGTGATATACCGCTCTAGAATAAGTCTCAGGCCATGACAAGTATTGCCTTTCTTTTCCACAATGTAATCTGTCTACATACGCTGTCAAAACAGATTAACGTTTTTTGGCTGCATTCATCTACACAAGCTCTAATCTAACCAGTCATTCACTGACAGCCACAGGTCTCTTGCTATTTTCTTTTCAAGTTTTTCTGTCACAGAGACTATCTAAAATTCCAATTATTTTTATCCCCATGGTGCTATCCTGAATTTTTCTAGTATGAGTCTACTTCCTTTGCCTATTTTTCCTCTATTGACCCCTTTGGACCATTTTTTTTTAATGTGAACCCACATGGATTCAGTGCCATCTGTGCCTTTGTGCAGCCTTTCCTTAATTAATGACTATGTTAAATCAGACTGGATCAAGAACTCATCCCTACAGCTGATGAATAACAACCTGATCCATGGCTGCACAGAGTAAAAGCAAAAACAAAGGAAATGATGCTGCTCATAGTAAATAGTAAATTTATGTACTCGGTAAGGTTATTATAAATCACCAGAAAGATGACAAAAATTAAAGAACCAGAAATTGTTTTCTGCAGCAGGATTCTCCCTTAGAGCAAATCAAAAACTCTTTCAAGAGATCGCTGTGAGTTAGAATAAGCTTCTAGTCCATCCCCTAATTACGCTAATATTTGAGTGCCAGGGGTATCCCAGCTTCTCCTAAAACTGAAAAAAAATAAAATGAACAAACCAAAACTATACAAATATGAAATACAACATCAGAACTTTCCCCGAGGTTAAAAAGGTATTTTGACTCAAGAAGACAAAACTCAGGAGACATAAAATCCTAAGAGAAATATGAGATCCATTAAAGTTATACCACAATTCTAATGCAGTCACAGATCAAGTAAATTATTTTTGAGCCTCTATTAACCATTCATTTTCCTTTCTGCATGTTTGTCGCTGTTATTTAGAAATGTTTTACCATTAGTCAGATAAGCTGTATTATGTAGTTGGCAAGACAGACTGCAGATAGCTGATCCATACATTTTATAAGCTAGTGGGCAGGCAAGGGAAGATAATGTAGGTTAATAACCAAAAAATACGTGCATTTTACACATTTATTTCCCAACTACTGCTACCAATCTGCATCTCAGATAAGAACTGTCTGTAGTATCAATACTATCAAGAGTGTTCAGAACTTTCATAGTTAAAGTAGCTTTAATATCATTTTGTTAAGAAAACAGGACAAGTACTAAAAATATCTAATGATCTTATTGGAAGAGTGCATGGCTTTTAGGACCTTGGAATATTTTGCAACAGAAATAGAACTACTTACTCCTTGTTTCCTGATTCTAAAACTAAGGGATACTTCAGAAGAAATGACTGTGGCACTAGGGGACTGTTCCAAGTGAACCACCATTTAAGAGTTTGATGTTAGATTCTGTTTTATGTTGTTATGCATCCGCACAGAGAAACTCATGACTGAACTGATATGTTACTAGTCATTCTCAATACACCTGTGGTGTTTCTCATCATCTCTTTATTGTGATGTACAGTTTTATACTCATTTAAACTATATTTAAAACAGTTAGTGTTACTGTACTAAGATTCCAAATAACATGTGTTTGTATCCATAAATAATTTTATATGTACAAAAATATACATACACAGGCACAAATGAACAGTAAGACTAAATGGGAAAAACTCACCTGAAAAGGTCAAAGATTGTCAAATATGTGTAAGCAGTTAAAGCTGTAAAAGAAGCAAATATTAAAACTTAACATAATTTTTCAAGGCAGAAATCACTTGTATTCTATTAAGTCCTCTGCAGCTATTTTTCATGCTGTCTACATAAATTGTCCTTTCTAATAGAGCAAGTCTCTCTCTTTTGTCTATGTATGTAATATGAATGTCCTAAACACACCAATATATTTAACTTCATAAACAAGTGGATTACAGTAATCCTAATTCTAATAAAGCACGTAATAATGCTCAGATACAAAAGGTATTGAGTTCACGACTAAGTTGTGATTAAGAATTTAGATACAGAAAACTCAGATCTTCTAGTACATCATCTGCCAAAGCAGATGATCTCTTATGTGCATCACTGCAGTGAAAAGTAGGTTCAACAGATTTTTTTACTTGCTCTTCTTCTCCAAACCATCCTGAAACTGCAAGTGTACCTGTGTCACAAATCAAAAATCAAAAGCACTCTACTTTCAGTACAGATAATGAAAAGCATCTTGGATCCCCTATACAAAAGCAGAAGATACACAAAATATTGGAAAGGAGCATTCCTGGAATTGGAGAAGCCTTTTGCCACACCACAAACACCTTGATTCAACAGCAAGTAAGCATCTCTTACATGTCACTTTTATATAAGGAACTGGCTTGAGGACTGGCTTAGAACTTGGCATTTTTCTAATCTTAAAGAGAGTACTACAGGAAGAAAATGACCAGCAGGTCTGGAAAACCTTGCAAACTTTGAAGGATTTTCATCTATTCACATTTTTACCTGTGCAAAATTGTCTCTAAATTGACTGTGGCAAATCAAAAGGAAGCACTTTCCAAATCCAGATGTGCAGCCACCTAACTCCACTGTGCGCTGAACTTTGCTTTTTCAGTATGCTGGAACTTCTCAAGCTAAGATACTCATAGTAGTTGGTTGTAGTTTCAGTACAAGAGAGTGACCTACCTATGCTGTTTGTAGAGCTGCACCACATTAGCAGGAAGCCAATACATACTAAATTTATAGCACCAAACAGCAAGATCTTCCAAGACTGTTGATGAGAATAAATACGTATTTTACATCTTCCAAAATTTACAAAACAAAAATGCATCTATCTGGTTTTAAAAAACAATGTTGCAGTACTTCACCATGCAAGCAGAACCCAAAAATTTACAACTCATTTCAGAACAAGCTTGTATTCTACTTTTAACATCACAAGTTGTCTCAAAATTCCTTTATAAAGAGTGCTTATGCACCGTGCTTAAAATCTCTTTTTTGGACTAAAAATTTCACCCCTGTATAATATTTGCGTGTAATTACAGCATGCACAGTCTGACTTATGAAGACAATTTTACATTAGAAGGTTCCTTTCTTTGTGTTGGGACCTAGGTCCCAGAAACAACTGCGCGTATTCAGTTTACAACTCTACTGAAAGCATTAAATCCAAGCACAATTCTAGAGAAAACCAACAGACAGAGACGATGCACAGGAAGGAACCCCATTTCACAGCTGGATTTTTGTTTAAGCACAGCTGAAAAACTTCAAAAAAAATATTCTCAAAGTAAACTCAAGTTAATAATGTATTTTAACTTATCACACCTAATGTCTTCTTTACTTTTATTAATTTTTTAAAAGACATACTTACCCTCCTATCTGCTGCAACCAACCTAAATTCATGTGTTAACTTTCCAACCAACGATCTCTGTGATTTGCGGAACAGGTGTATTGTCCCCTTAAAAAAAGTTAAAAGTTTAAGTAAAAAATTTCACTTCAACTGTAGTTTAAATTAGCAAAAAAAACCCCAAAAAACTTTCATTTATGAACTATTTTCATAATTGTATCAAAGAATCAGAGTGAATTTTTTGTTAACGGGAGATAGCCCATAAACACTAAATTCAGCAATATTTTTATACCAATTTTACACTGTTATATCACAAAAATAACTGACTTAGAATTAAGCTTCGTTCAGATATAATCCAGAATTCAAGTTTACTGCAAAACACACCAAAACACCATTTCAAGAGCATTTTTCTACTTTTATTTAAACAGAACTATTACAATGCTCTGAAAACACAAATATTTTTCTTCATCAAAGCACCACACTCCCTACCTAAAGCCAAATGGTTTATTAAAGAGGAATTTAAACAGTTTTTAAATATATATTATTTATACAGTTATAAACAAGAAATTAAATAGTTCATGTGCATATATATATACACACATATCAATGAGAACCCAGCAGCAAACTAAAACCCATGCTGGTATAATCTCCAATGTGTCAGACACAAGGTCAGTAACTTGATGAGACGCACAAACAATCTCAGTAACAGCTTCATCTAAATGTGCACAGTAGATGCTGTAATTGTAGGTGCTTCCTCCTTTCCTGGGGAGGAGGGGACACATGTGCACGCAGGAGGTGGGAGCAAGGGGCTGCTACGTGGCTCTCCTGCAAGTGTGACAGGGAACAGACTACTGGAAAAATTCACCAACCATGCCACTTGCTGCCCTTTCTCGGGGAGCCCAGGCTTCTCTAGTTAACTGTCTTTCGTTCCACTCTCCTTGCAAGACATATGCTTTCCACATGAAAAGCCCTTCTGATCTGCAGTAGAAATTCTTGGACTTGTAACAGGGGGTCTGCTGTATGCAGTGATTTGGGGCTGGATGAAACAAGGGCATGGATCTGTCGGAACAAGTCCAGCGGGCCTCAAAGATGACCAGAGGGCTGGAGCACCTCTGCTGAGAACAGGCTGAGGGATCTGGGCTTGTTTAGCCTAGAGAAGAGAAGGCTCCAGGAAGACTTTATAGCCGCCTCCCAGTACTTAAAGGGGGCCTGCAGGAAAGTTGGGTTGGGGGGCTTACCTTTACCAGAGACAGGAAGAGGGGTAAAGGGATTAAGCTGAAAGAGGGAGGACTTAGATTAGATATTAGGAAGAAAATTATTTTCTGTGAGGGTGGTGAGGCACTGGCGCAGGCTGCCCAGAGAAGTCATGGATGCCCCATCCCTGGAGGTGCTCAAGGCCAGGTTGGATGGGGTTTTGAGCAGCCTGATGTAGTAGAAAGTGTCCCTGCCCAACGCAAGGGGGTTGGAACTGGATGATCATTAAGGTCCCTTCTAACCCAAACCATTCTATCATAGAATCATTGAATCACCAGGTTGGAAAAGACCCACTGCATCATCAAGTCCAACCATATATGATATGATTCTACTACATTGGTAATTGCCAGCAGAAGGCAGAAATACATACTAACAGGCTGGTCACCTGTCTGTGCACTCACAGACATGTTTGTCACTACAGCCATATTTCACAGTATCTGCAAAAAAAAAGTATATGCCTTGGTGTCATCAATTTAAACAGCAGTGTTGTAGATCTCCAGTTTTGCTCACCTGAGGCAAAAGGCTGGCACTTAGTATTTTCTTTACTAGCAAATCATTCCATGATGATTTTTTTTCTCTCAGTAAAAACATGTGACATGAAAGAACACTTTGGAAAGCCCTCCTAACAGGCAGTGGACAACCTGCTGACAAAAGTTACTCTACCACCTTAGTGGCCACTGCTTTCCTGTGTGGCCAGCAAAACATCCATTGCCTGACCGCACTGTGCCACACTTCCCCGCTCACGGAAATGATGCCTTACACTTAAGCCCTGTACCACAGAGGGGAATCCCATGCAAACCCACACTGGCCATTGCTGAACCTTAGAAACGACCTCTAATTCAGCAGAGGTTGCACTTCAGCAGTAAAGCTTCCCTAGTTCCTAAACTTCTGGCAATGCAATGGAGTTGTGCCGAGCAGCAGGGCTGCCATCCTGCATCGCACTGCAGGTCCCCACCTGGCACCAGAGCAGCCATACAAGAAGCATTTCTGCAAATGTGAGCAACTGCTCCAGCAGTGCCAACAGGCGATGGTTCCTGCTAGGACAATGATGTCAATTCACTTGTGCTCTGCATGAAAAGGGACGGTTCAGATGCCCAGCTGAACAGGTGGTCATTCCCAAAAGAAGGAATTCTCTTCTTTCAGACAAGAGCCATGCCTCCCAGGAGCAGCATTCCTGTGCTTTCACTGACACACTGAAGCAGAGGCAAAGCAACTCGTTCATCCCATGGAGCTGCACTGCTTAACTCAGCACAGAATGCAGACCCTGAGCCTAGAATTCACACTGCAAGGTCAGACACAATTGCCTCTTCCCACTGATACAAGAAGTCGTTACTACTAAAATAAGTGGAAAAGTGTTTATTTAAGCTAAGCTAGTGTTAAGTTTCATCCAAGTAATTGTATATTTTTGAAAGTCATACAGAACATCCCCCTGATAGCACGCTTTCTTTCAGATACCATTTTTCCAGACACTGTTCATTCTCTGGAAATGATAACATCTCGTGTGCAGTATGGTCTGTGCTGAACAGACGCGTCTTCTGTGATCACCTGTTTGCAGCCTTTCCCTGTCTCAACTGCAATGTCAGGCAGAGAGCTGGAGCCAGCTCCTGATTAACAAGAGACTTGACTGTTGAGAAGTTCATAATAACATTAAAACTAGCCCTTGGAAAGTAACAGAATATGCATAAGATTTCTAGGAAAGTTTATACACGTGTGTAAAGAGGAAATTCATTCTGTCCCAGCTCTTGTCTCGCTGCACCCGATGGATGGAGATCGCTCCCTCCTGTCACCCAGGCCTGATAAAGGATGCTCGCTTTCTAAGACTCCAAAAAGAGTCTCCAAGAGTCTATTTGACAGCATTTTCAGTGCCACTTACAGAGGGACATTCTGTCTAACTTCCAAAAAATTACAATTACTTCGACGCAAGTTAGTTCTACCTTAGTTTAAAGATACTCCACTTCGCGCAGCAGTAACGGCTTCTTGCATCAACAGCACACGCACAAGATTTCTGGGAATATTTACCCATGTGCATGAAAGCGGGAATCGGGCTCTGCCCCAGCTCCCGCCTGGCTGTACAGACCGGACGGGGACGGCTCCTCGCCTCGCCCAGCCCCGACAAGGGACGTTCGCTCTCCCAACCCCAAGGCGACTCTCCGGGACTTGGCTCGCCCCGGTGGTACCGCGGCGAGAGGGGGCACAGCCACGTCACGGCGGACGCCGCTACCAGGCCCCGGGAGCTGCCTTACCCCGCCCCACCGGGATGGGCGATCCCCCCGCCCCGGTTCCCCTCTGCCGCCCGCGACCCCTCTGCCGCCGCCCCCCGCCAAGTCTCCGGGACACTCACCATGATCCTCCCCGCGCCGGAAGAGACGGCGCCATGCGAAGGCGGAAGAGGCGGGAGGGGAAAGGCTGCGGTCGCCACGGCAACGGGCGCGCGCCGGGCGGGGCGGAAGCGGGGAGGTGGCGCGCGCCCCGGGGTTCCGGGGGGGCGGAACTGAGAGAGGTTGGGAAGAGCGTGGGTGAGATTGCGCGTGAGGAACACATTTTGCATGAAGAGGGCGGTGAGGCACCGGCACAGGTTGCCCAGAGAAGATGCCCCATCCGTGGAGGCGTTCAGGGCCAGGTTGGATGGGGCTTTAAGCAACCTTATCTAGTGGGAGGTGTCCCTGCCCATAGCAGGGAGGTTGGAACTGACGGTCTTTAAGGTCCCTTCCAACACAAACCATCCTATGATTCTTTGGGAGCCGAGCCGTACCTCCCGGGAGCAGCAGTCCTTTGCTTTGACTGACACAACGTAACTGCTATATCCCACTCCCTGACTCTGAAATGGTGGTTTGTAAATGGTGAGATGGAATGTCAACTGCAATGTGTTAAAAACCAAGATTAACAACTAGTATAATGATATCTTCTTGTCACCTAGAGTTGTTGAGATGGACTGCATAGATAGGGCAACCAGGCCTCTCTGCTGTGGGTTCTCCAGTAGTGGCAGCGAGTGCACATCTGTCCTAGGAGGACCTAGGAGGATTTTTATTTGCAGGAATATGCAAAACTTGGAAAGCAGAGCAATTCTGGGAACTGCAGGAAGTCTTGTTGAAAATCATAGAATCATTTGGGTTGGAAGAGACCTTAAAAATCATCTGATTTTATCCCCCAAGTCAGGGGCAGGGAAATATTACACTGAATCAGGTTGCTCTAAGACTTGAACACCTCCTGGGATAAGGCATCCATAGATTTGCTGGGGAACCTGTTCCAGTGCCTCACCACCCTCACAGGAAAACCAGAGAGCACACTGGTGGAGACCAAAACCAAAGGGCTACATTAAAGTCCTGTGACCACTGTTACTGAGGCTCTAGCCCATATGGGCTGCAAGGTGACAATGGTGATCTGTGTGATCAGACCAGCAAGCCACTAAACTGTGTCCAGTACTTTCAATTGGAAAGAAAAGCACAGAACTGAAGTTTTCTTTAAAATTAGGACAGCTCTGTAAAGTAAAATTGTATTACAAAACAAGTACATGGGACAGAAAAAATTAGTCACAAGACAGCTTTTGTTTGTTTGTTTGTTTGTTTATTTATTTATTTATTTATTTATTATTTCGTTTGGGAAATAAGTGATGAGAGGTAGGAATAAGAACTGAAGCTCGATATTTTATCAAGACAGATTATTGTGCCTAGGAAGATGCTTGAAACAACTTTCTATAAAGCTGTCCCATCTTTGGTCTTTTAATAGTCTACTCAGTTGTCCAGTGGCCATAGTTGAAGTGGTTTAAATTATTATTTGCAACTAATCTGTTCTGTGAAACACACCAAAAGACTTATGTGACTGACTGGGAGCAACTGGAGAGGTAGTTGTATTTAATGACTCAAACCTTCTCATTCTAAGCTGCTGACTGAAATCAAAAATATTTTCCAGTGTACAGAAAGAGTTCTGGGAAGAATTTAAAAAACAAACAAACAAACAAGCAAACAGAAAAATCCATTTGAAGTCTGTAAAATTTCCATGTCAGGTAAGAGAATTCCAACTGCAATGCTGTGGTACATGAACTCCACAGGATGTGCTCCACAACTACAAAGTTGTTTGGCTACTTGGTTATTGACACATTATCAGGCTTACTGCATTATTCAGGTCTTGGTGTATTTCTTCTCAGAAGAGAAAAACAGTTTTAAGAAATTGCAGTTCTAGAATTCACAGAAGAGAAATGCTACAAGAAGTAGCATAGCCAGTACTAGTATTCTGAGTCCTCATCTGGAGTACTGTGTCCAGTTCTGGAATCTTCAACATAAGGATATGGAGCTGTTGGAATGGGTCCAGAGGAGGGCTACAAGCATGATCATAGGGCTGGAGCATCTCCCATATGAGGACAGGCTGAGAGAGTTGGGCTTGTTCCGCCTGGGGAAGAGAAGATCCGAGAAGATCTTATAGCGACTTTCCAGTACCTGAAGGGAGCTACAAGAAAGCTGGAGACAGACTGCTAACAAAGGCTTGTAGTGATAGGACGAGGGGGTACGGGTATAAATTGGAGAGGGGCAGATATAGACTACACATAAGGAGGAACATCTTCACCATGAGAGTGAGTGGTGAGGCACTGGCACAGGTTGCCCAGGGAAGCTGTGGATGCCCCTGCCCTGGAGGTGTCCAAGGCCAGATTGGATGGGACCTTAGGCAGACTGGTTGGGTGGGAGGTGCCCCTGCCCATGGCAGGGTGGGTGGAACTAGATGATCTTTAAGGTCCTTTCCAACCAAAATCGTTCTATGATTCTAGTATTCTGCACATAAGAAAACTAACAGTCTTGAAGGATGCCTTATGAATGAGGCAAGATTGAGTCCTTTTAGAAACTACTAAAATGAGATTTAAAATAATAGGAACTACAATACTACAAAAAGCATGGTGTGCTTGCAATATATATTTGCAAAAATGTGGAATCTTAAAAACGATTTGGTAAAAACAACATACTGCTCATCTAGTTCAGTTGTAGGCTGCTGAGATTACCCTCTTTCCCTTTTTGCTACACTACAGCACCAACAAAGGACTCCAATGCCTTGAGAAGGATTTTAGTTAAATTGTATCTTTCTGCCCTCACTAGGATATAGCACTTTCCTATGATCATGACACACAGAACAAAAAAATTACTCTGAAGGTTGCATAACTCCTCTCTGTTCCAGAGCCCCATGCACTCTTGTAGGAAACAGGCTGGGTTTCATAATTTCACAAACTATTTGGAAATTTGCAGATAAATGGTTTAAGTGGGGAAAAAAAAACCCAACAAAACTTGAAACTAATTTTTCTCACTTTTTCTGGCAAACTTAAAATATCAAAATACAGAAATAAACAGATTTCATCTGAAATATGCCTGCATCTGACACTAAGCAGGGAGCCTTGTCTCACACCATCTTGGCTGGAATGGGATATTTAACTTTTAATGAGCCCAACACATATCACTCAGGGCTATACTGCCAGGCCCATAATCTCTGCATGCAACATAGCAAGTGCTGGGATACCAATTCCAAGCTCTTGCTTCTTCATTAAATTTATCTGAGCATCTCCTCCACAAGAATAAAGTCTACTTGAGTATCTGTAACCTCTACACAAAATTGCGAATTGACATAAGGTCACTTGCTCAGAATCTTACCTCCAAGTAGCATTTCATCTGAAGACAGATACTGGATAATTACTCTGCACAGACAACAACGGTGTCATCTCTATCCCAAGGAATGAATGCCTGACAGAAGCAGCAATTGCTATTATGCTTCAGTTCAAAACACTGGCCTTTTTTCTCCTGATTGCCTATGTAGCAATAACAGTAATTAATACAGTGGCATGTTAAAGGCAGTGGTCAGGGCTGCTTTGTGAGAGACCCCAACACTGCCAGATACATAATTTTAATAATTACTTTAATCCAGCTTTTGTTCTTTTTTAGTTCTTTTAGTTCCTTTTATCTTCAGGATGTAAAGTCCCAGCAGGTGTTAGCAGTCCAGCTGCAGCCTCAAGATAATGGCTAGAAAGAATTACTAACAATAAGAAGATGGGGATAAGTGAAGAATTTAGTGTTACCTCAACAATAATAGCAGCACTCTCCCCCCAGCAAAAGAAAAGGTGCCATTTTGATATCAAGTAAGTTGGCTCCAAATAGCTGTTTTCAGGACTGCATGTTGACTTACCAGAATTGGTTACGTGAAACCTCGTTTTCACTGCAATTTAGCAAGTCTAGGATAGGCACACATTTTCAGGCCCATTGCATTTATTTAGGAAGTAGCACTTCTGTTTATATTAGTTTTAAGAATTTGAGTTATGTCCTTCAGAAACTAAATGAGGTATCTATTGTTCCATCATCTGGTATGCAAGACCCAATTTATTTATTTTTTGTAACCAGCAGTGATTAAACCAGCTTGAGGTTTAATGAAAAGACTCTTAGCTTGGTATGTTTTATCTTATGAACAGGCAAGGAAACAGTAAGAACAGGACAAATGCAATGTTTTATTGTGAGGCTAAAGCTATGTGACTGCTTATCATGCTTTTTTTACATTGCTTATTAATAAAACAATGCTCAACATTTCAGAAAACATTATTAGAAGAACAATGAAACAAAAGTGCTTCAAAACAACAAAATACAAGAATTAACCCCATCCCAGACTGGAGTAGTTCAATATATTTAATAGGGGTGGGGTAAAACATTTTGTCTCCACCTTTGGTTTTTTTCACTTTAATCCAAATTTCTGAAAAATACTGACTCACCCTTCACAGCAATAAAAATCTGAATCATGTGGAAAAACCAGTTTTGATATTTGCAGTCCCTTTGACAAGTAGATCAGCATTAAATAAAGCACCTTCTTCCCCACTTGTAACAGTAAAAAAAAACCTGCAGAACTGAGAGGCTTCTTATGAGAATATGCCTCTATTGACCAACTACAAAGCATGTTGACCTTTTTCCTCAAAGCCACTTCTCTGAAACAGGATTTTAAGAAGCATGTCTTATGAAGGCAAGGAAAGTCTTATGGTAAAACAAGGCTGATCACCATAGTTTCCAGACATGTTAAGAATTGGAAAATCCAAAGATCGTACTCTGAAGAACCCACAGTGTTTGGCCGATGCATTTAATCCACTGGAGGAGTGTATGCCTTACCAATTATTGCCAAACTTGGGAGGTAGTTACTGACAAAGTAAACAGTTTCCATTCCAAGACTGTTAACGATACTTACATGAGAAGCAAGAAAACCACAGTACATATTTCCCCATACTTCAGATGATTTTGTATTTATAGGAAGCAACAGTTTAACTTCCTCCATCCGGTGGAATTATGACAACAATATTTAAAAGAAAAAAGTATTGCAAAGAATATTTAACAGAAAAATTCTAAAAGAAAATAACCAATTCATCAATCGTCTCTTAGGATGAGCAGGAGACCATCCTAAGCATGAGGATTCACGTAGGTGACTAAACAATGTCCTTCAACACTAAACAGCAGCTCAAGAGAACCTAGCAATGAAATCAGCAACTGCCTCTAATTAGCACAATAGATGAGATAACTAGTTGCATTCACTATCTGCTGGCTACTTTTCATTCCACGTTTAATATCTGGTAGAAGTCCCCAACACTAAAAACATAACAAAAGCTTGAGACAGCCACAGATAATTAAGATCTGTAACCTACAACAGCATTTGTCACCTCCCAAAGCTGCCACATGCAGGAGCATCACTTATTGCACTGGAGCAGCTAGATACGTGTGCCTTGGGCACAGCTATGCATTATCCATGTCTTGGGTAGCAAAGCACTGTAAGAAACTAGGGCACAAAGTTTCACCAGAGGTGGTTAAGGAACCCCAGGTAGAACACTGCTTTCCATACCGGTCACAGAGTAGACGTCTCACTTAAATTTTCCAGTATAATTGGCTTCTGTAAAAAGTACTTAAATTTCACAAGATGGATTTGGCAGAGGTGCCAACTAGTGCTAAAAGCCGCTTGTTTAAAACAGAAAAAAACACTATTGCTTCTACACCAGAAGATAAAGTTAATTGTCTGAGTAAGTTATTTATGTATAAAACTAATTTTAAAAACATTTGAGAGCATCTAACAGTGAAATCAGCAATGGCCTCTCATTAGCGGAGTGACCACAAATTCCTTGATGGTTTAGAGATCCCATTCTTCATTTTAAAGCGTTCCTGTCGTGTTTATTGTCTACATAAGGTAAACTGCAAGGTCACATTCACCAAAACTGCATTAGTACCAACTCCTGAAGTAGTCTGCAAGATGCCTCAGGAAAAGAATGCCTATTTCTAACACACTCAACTCTGTAAAGTCTAAGAAACTAACAGGACAGAGACACTTACGTGTACATAAATGTCCTAGTTTAAAGCTTATCTTTAATATTCAGTGTTGAGTTTGCCTTGGCTGCAAGGAGAAAACCTGTACAGGGTTGGTGTACTTTGCAGAAAAGTCAACATTAGTAAAAGGAACTTAACACGACAGATTTTACTTTTAAGGAGAAAGAGCATCACACAGTGCTTGAGGGTTTTTTCCTCCCATTGATGCCACCAAAAGCAGCAATCTGCTGCCTGCAAAGACATTGTTCTTCCAATATGCAAAAATACAGGAGGTGCAATTCTTGCTTAGTAAAAAGAGGCAAAATTGCATGAAAGTTGTTTAAAAAAACAGGGGGCTTAGGATTTGGGTTTTTTTTTTCCTCTCCCTCCAGTAGCTGCTACACTTCAAGTCAGCAAAACACACTTGCAGAGGGCCAGACAAACTGCTTCCTAACATCTCAAAGTAGTGAGCCATTCAAGGGAAAGAAAGAGGCGGTTTAGACAGCTAATGTTAATGCCAACCTTTCCACAGGTTAAAAGCACCCAAGCTGCTGTTCAGCTTAACCTATCCTACCTCATTCAAGATACTGTATTAGAACATAAACTGATTTTATGGTAAATATAGTTGCAAAGTGAGATAATGCCTTAAGGGGAACAGAATTATTCTTAAACAACACTGTTCAGAAAATAGCATAAAACATTTAAAGGAGGTTAATGAGCCAATTGACACTTGGTCATGGGTTAAAAATCCAGCAGCTGTGGAACAAACTGATATTGTAGAACAGAACTGAGTTCTTATTACTGTGTTCTAGAAATAATTTATAGAGCTGTAGTTCACCCATTATGTAGAAAACAATCAGGACAGGATAACCAAAAGGCAGTGGTACAGTCACACAGCAGCTCAGACTTCTGACCCTTCTAGCTGCCTGCAGGTGGTGCTCTAGCAGATGGGAACTTCTACCTCTGCATTTCAGGCACCTATCACATGCCAATAGGTATGTACTTGAAATAAATACAGTTATATTCCTTAAAATGATTGAAAGGACAACAGTTTGGTAAAAAACGTTAAGGAGCACTCAACACCAGAAGTGTTACCCTTAAATCTGTAATTTGTAAAGGATCTCAAGGGAAGTTTTCAAGCTTTACCTACATGAAGACCAAGGGCCTTTCTCAACTGTTTAGCTATCTAGCAGATGCCAACAGAACAGTAACATTTGTGCTCAGTGCTATGAAGTCTATGACAAACACAGATCAGGTCAGCCAGGCATCTCCAACAACAGAGACAGTCTACTGAACGCAGAACTAAGGCAGAGCAAGCAAGACATGAGATTTAACAAACTGAAATCTTTTAGCACTTCTCACTTCAGGAAAGTGAATCAAGGGAACAGAAGTCACACATTACATTTACATCAGACACATTTGAGAGTCATACCCTTAGAAGGCTAGAACTGGTTTGGTTAACTATTTCAAAAGGCATAGTATTGTAACACAATCTTCACTTATTTAAGTGCTTTTAATCTTAAGATCAATTAAAAGCAGCTCTGGTTCAAAGAAAACAGAACCCCAAAAATATTGCATGTGTGCATCTCGTAAGTTTGACACAGCTTCTTCTATTGAGTATTCAATACAATACAGTGAGCACAGAGCCCTCTCTCGGTATTACTACACTTACACTGCAACTATCAGCTCTGTATATATATATATAGTGTGTGTATATAATATTTATAGTCAACTTTCAGGTCAGTAATCCCAGAAATATTCAATTTTCTCCTTCTAGTAAACGAATAAGATAAATGAATAATTCAGAACATAATTTTCTGTTAATACCAACAGCAAACAAAGCTTTAAACTCAATTTAGTTAAAACAATTGTAAACAATAGTCACATTACAAAAATGTGTAACTTGGGAGAATTGTCTTCTAAAAACAAAAACTCCACAAACCTGCTCTAACAAGGAACCAGTGTCCTGACTTGCAAACATCTGCATTTATTCTATGTAGAATTTGTAAACAAGATGTCAGGCCTTTAGAAGCAAAGGCAAAGATGTTTTCTTTTATTACAGTATTTAAAGGCTCTTACTTAAGTGGTTATTTTAATAGCTTATCATTTACATAATAAAAACAAGTATTTGTACAAAGATGCAGTTTCTTTTTTAAAAAGCAGATCAGTTGAGTGTTTCACACTTTAATATATAAACCAAAACATATGAAAGCTATAAAAACATTAGTGTACCACGTATTAAACATGTAGCCTCATGTTTTAATGCTTACATGTATCGATTAAAAAGAATTACCGCAATGGAAATTTTACTTCCAATTATCATAAACAGACCAAAATACAGAGTAGAAACACATCATTTCTGAAACTTGACAATTAGCATCACTTACTCTCTCAAACATCAGCTGGGCTTCAAGTTGTACACCATAAGCATAAGCTAACATTCTACCAATGAAAGTGATATAAAAATGCATTAAGAGAAAATACTGCCAGTAAATGAACATCTTAGTCTATTTTTTTATTTAGTAATTTATTTTTTTAAAAGACAGTTTGAATTGGTTTTGTAGGGTTGGGTTTATTTGCTGCTCTGCTATCAAAGGTCTTCTTCAAAACTGTTCTGTGAACAATACAGTCACATTACAACTAAACAAAAAGACAAGTAATAACAGACCAGCTGCTTTTTACATTTTAATAATTATAATACCCTAATGCTGTTCTTCCTCTCTGTATAGGGAAATTGTTTTATTTGGCACATTAAGGATAAAAAAGAAAAAGAAATCAAAAACTGAACCAAAGTTTACAAGCCACCAATTTTAAGTTAGTAGTTATAAGGAAGAAAGCCAAACATCAATGTCATGGCAAAATTAAAAACAAAAAACCCACAGACATAACATAGGGAAAAGGTTTTCCAATGATCAATTTCACCAGAACCTTCTAGCTGAAATAAAATACATATATTATTGTTCAAATCATAATGGGATTGATAGGAATCTTGTCTAAAGTCCTATTGTGCTCTTACTTACAGACTGTAAATTCTCACTAACTAGCAAGGAGGCTTCGATGAACACATTTCACATTGTACGATTTTTTCTTAATCTCAAGTTTCAATGCAGATACTTAAAGATCTGTAAAGTCCTGTAAACTCTAGCTGCTTTCCAGTAGTCTGTACCAATTACTCCTTAGGCAGCATTTTGTTTCACTTCAAGTAGTGTTTCACACTGTGGTATCTCCAAAGTCCTTGTTCCAGCGAATATACGCTTCCAGGGTCTGCGGGCTTAAACTGCGCTTTATCTTCTTCAAAGACTCAGTGAAATCTGACAATTTGATATTTCTCATCTAAACAAAAAGTGAAAGACATCGGGATCACATCTGGCGTATGTACTTCAGTTTATTCACAAAGTGCCTCAGCATTCATTTTTAACAAAGCATACGCTGTGAGTGCTTCAT
Organism: Piaya cayana; assembly: GCA_013389865.1. Taxonomy (NCBI): domain Eukaryota; kingdom Metazoa; phylum Chordata; class Aves; order Cuculiformes; family Coccyzidae; genus Piaya; species Piaya cayana. The sequence continues at coordinate 134,914 of WAAB01012026.1, read as the reverse complement.
CTTGATACAAGACAGACATTTTTTTCTTTAAGAACAGCTAATCATTTGAACAACCTGCTCAGGCATGTGGTAGAATCCCCATCACTGGAAGTTTTAAAGATGCAGTCAGGCAGGATGATAGATAATCTCATCTAAGTTCCCTTTTCCCCAAAAGGCTGGGCCAGACAATCTTTCAAGGTCCCTTACAACCTGGGCTGTTCTTTGATTCTATAACCTGATGGAAGAATCTTGTAATTTAAGACCTACCACTTTTAATAAGCTAATATTTGATAATCATAATGCCTTGTTATTTAATAGCCAAAAAATTGTGTTGTGATTTCTTATTTCACTAGGTGGTGCAAAGCTGGTGCCTTTGAGGGCAGAGAACCGAGTGAAGAGAAAGACCTGGGATTTTTTTTAACACATTCATGTTATACCTCTACATACCAGAGGACACTAAGACACTGAAAGCTCCCACCCACCCTTACCACAACTGTTTTCAGACCACAGTATGCTGTCAGCCAAGTAATCTTGAGTATCTAACCTCTCCGATTGAACACATGCCTTTCAGCTGTGCACTGAGGACACAGTTATAAGCAGATATTTCCTGAACAGAGAAATGCCCAGACATGATGGAAGATAACAAAAGTGTGTGGAACAAGCAATCTCAGTATTAAAGGAGTATTAACATTACAACTGGAAAAGACTCCTCACATTTCTTTGGGACTAGTGTTCATAGGCTACTGGAGGTAAACTTGCTTTCACAACAAATTATCACAGCTGTTCTCATCTTTGTGCAACAAATCCTTTCAACTTCTCATAGCCCTAGCCAGGATCTCAGGCTGAACACAGAAAGCAAAAAGGGAATTAACTTTTGCTTCATCTTCCCCTGCATAACTGTGGTTTGTACATATATCTGAACAGAAATTTTTATAATCTTTTCCTTTTATAATCTTTTCCTTTTCTTTTGTTTACAGATGCAATTTTTGGTGAGGAACTTGATCCATTTTTTATTTTTAGCTTTATAACAGTCCATGTAAATGAAAGTACTATACACACAGACAAACAACTATTTTAAAGTCACTCAAATGTTCTCCCTAAGACAACCTGCTTTATGGGGGTAGCAGAGTGAAAATAAATTCACTTGACAGAATACTTGTAGAAATGCCCTGGGGGAGTAACACCATAGGAAAATAAAAGCCAGGCTTCTGGCATCATCTGATAGGTAACAGATCAAGCTGCAGTTCAGTGTCAAGAAGACAGGACAGTCAATTGAAACTAACAACAGCAGAGACTCACTATTGGAAAAAGAGGTGCTCTTAAGCCTGGAAACCTATGAACTACACAAAGAACCTCAGACATGCAACTTCAGACTTTCTTCTCAATCAGTATTTGTAAAGAATTTTCTTCGGTGAAGAAATAAGCAAAAAGGGTAATAACCCACAAAGTTAAGCTAGGTATTTTGTATGATACTATATGTAAATACAGGGACCTAATGTTTCTGGTGAGTGTGCATTCTATTTGAAGGGGAAAACAGAACTGCTAGAACAACATACCTCACTGGCAGACATGTTCTTCACCTGTTCTGGTTTTAATTCTGTAAAAATAATGGAAAATAAATGGACAAATAAAGCATGTTAAAGGCACTTTTATTTTGAGAGAAGCCCACAATTAAAAATTATACCTCTCTGCCTCAACATAATCTCCTGTACAGAAAGATATATGGTTGTTTTACACCCTGCTTCCCCATGCATCAGCTCCTCGACCAGTCTGCTCCCGCAGCACTCAAGCACTGCAGATACAGTACAAAGTGGTAGCAGAGCTACTTCCTTCTTCCTAAAGCACAGACAATAGCACACAAGCTTAGTAGAGCAGCCTCCCTCCATATTATTTCTGGTCCCTACAACTCCCCTACCCCTCAAATCTACAAGCCTCCTTACCCCTCAAATATGCAGAAACTTCAGGAAATAGAAGGTATCATCAGCCAAGAGTACAGAAAATCAGGCAGGACACACAGGAGTGCTTCTTGTCCTCTGCAGCCTTGGTAGGATCTAATCTCTCATGTATCTTCTAACATTTCATACACACTTTTACTGGCAATACACTTATGTTACCAATATATTTAAAGAAATTTTTTTGCTTTGAGGGTGCAAGAAAAAAGGAACTAGGCAGATTGGCAAGGCTGACATTAAAAAATATTTAAAAAAATAAACTGTAAAGTTTAAACTGTAGCGTGTAAAGACTGAAGCCAGAAACAGGTGGGAGAAACAGGTAGCAAAACATTTCGTGGCTTCTTCTCAAAATGGGCCTGCATATGAAGTGATTTGTGAGCAAAGTAAAGCCTGCACACCTAAATGCATACATTATTAATTCAACCACTCTAAATACATACAAAGCCTTGGGAGACATCATGTCTCTTGTTGAGAGCTATTTAATGTAATTCTGTTTTCCAACTATTGTGCAGGATTTTGGAATATGTGCCTTACTCTCAGCTGTTGAGATTCTATACGTGCATAAAGAACACTACTTTACAGCAGCTACTTTCAAAGAGATGGTTCACTGACAAAACTGCATGCTACAGGATTTTTTACTCAATTAAAAAAAAAAGAAAACAAACACACCCACAAAACCTGCACAGTCCTCTCCTCCCCATGAATCATTTGAGAGAGTTGCAACAACTTTTATTTACACATATTAGGCTCATATTACAAAACACTTCCACTCTAGCTGCTCTAGTACCTGTCAGGTAGGACGATATATCTGTAAGCAGAAAACTATCATCAAATCTTCACCATCTCTTCTTCACAAAATCCCACTATTCTACTAAGTCCACCAAATGCAATCAGCACCTTCAGACGTAGCTACTGGATACGTAATAACTAGCTAGTGAAACCCAGCACAGGGCAGGGGGATTGGAAAAAAGTATCTGCTTTGCATTAAAATTCTGTTTTTTCACAGTTGGAAATATCAAGGAAAACCAAATATGTGTAAAATTCTACTTGAGTCACAACTGTCATATCAATCAAAATTCAACATTTAGAAGATTTAAAAATAAAAAAACCTATGCCATTCAAACCATATCTAAAAGAACCCCAAAACACAGAACTGCTTCTGTTTCAGTATTTCTTTCTATTAGAATGAAAGTGATCTGCCCCATTTAATAAAGACAAGTAATGCAGTCAGACATTGCTATTCAAGTGAAAATTCAGATACAGCAGAACTGACACCAGCTTAGTAGAGGTGCACTAGTTAACACAAACCAGCAAAAAACAGTTGAACGTGCTTCCCTCTTAAGACATGAAAATTGTTTGACATGGTGGGGTACTATGGGGTTTTGTGTAAGGTATGTCTTATAAACATGCCACTATAAAAACAGACCAAAATCTAATTTTAAAAGAGGTTTAAGAACTATAAAGATGTAGGAAAACAAAATCTCTCTAATATCAAGGGCACAGAGTTTTTTGAAAACTGAAATAAAAAGCTATGCAGCTTACCTCGAATAGGCCCCAGTGCTGCATCCTTTGCTAATGCAGTTAAATCACTTCCAGAGTATCCATCTGTCATTCTTTGTTAAAGGAAAAAATGGTGGAAAGGAGAAAGGTTAAAAAACCCAAAGCCTGCTTCAAATCAATTTAATTGCAAATGATTAATGTTACTTAATCAGAAGTAGTAGTATATTGGTGTTGTTTTTCAAGTTTAATAAATCAGAAATACATTCAATGTAAGTGATCTATATTCAAGTGTCTCCCTCATTAAATTTAAAGTACAAATATTCAAGTCCCAAATACCATTCTAGGAAAAGCAAAAATAGAGCAACCCACTTGGTTTTTTAAATGAAAATTAATCTCAGTCACGTTGACTAGTTCTGTTTCAAGAATGTCCTACCCTTAGCTTGTCGTCATCTGTCATAGATCAATGCAAAACCAAAACATCAGCTGTCCTGTACTCTTTCAACTCAATCAATACAGTGAGAACCCAATACCAGACATTTATGATGTGCACTTTCAGTTGACATTCAAGCCAGACAAAGGGCAAAAGCAGGCATTACTAAAAATCTAACAGCAGCATTTGGTTTTGAAAATAAATGACAGTTTTGTAGTATGCCCTTAATGGAAATGCATGGATGCACTCGACCAGTGGGATCCAGAGAGCAGAAAATTCCTCTACTTCAGAAGACTAAATATAAATCTGAAAAGTAGCACCATTTTGCTTCCCAAGTTACAGTACCAACAGCATTATTTTAAGAGGAAGACTTGAAATCATTTTCTTCAGTGTTGAAAGCCTGGTAACTGACTTGACTCTCAAAGTATCTGGGAAGCTTCTCAACTCTCTGTATTTATTGTCTACCTTTTAGCAGAGTACTGAAACAGCCTCCTATAGTTTACACACAGAAAATTATCTCTAGCACAGCCAAGGCTGACTTACCAACTGAATCCAATATTAAAGCCTAAACTTGGAACTAGTAACAATCAAGAACCAAATGAGGGACTTGAGATGGTTGCAACGGCCTGAGCCATAGTCTCCACAGTTACCTGCAGAATCCTGAATATTTTACACATTTAGCTTTAAATAAGAATTGTAATTCAGCTTGGAAGGGACATACAGCAGACAGGTCCCTATTTGGAAAGAAACAAGTTCTGTAACAGCGTTTTGCACACACTTCCCACTGATCTGGGAAATAATATAGTGTAAATGTGGGGTTTCCTGTTTTTTATTGTAAGACTGGCAGACATACAGATCACTCAAATCCTCAGAACCACAAGGAAAAAAAAATCTAACAAGGACCCAATCTCTATGGGAGTTTTTCCAGAATGAGACTTCGTTTCCAAGTTAATTAGTTAAATACTTTGCAGATTAAAGGTATCCACTGAACCAGGAGGCCACCAATACCACATCACTAACAGAAGTTAAAAGAAATATTAAAGAGTTACCTGAAGAAAAATTTCAAAACAAAAAAACCCCAAACACTCAGTTTGTTGCTGCAGCTACCTGCTGCTCTACAACAGCTTCATGGGTCAGTCTCCTGGAGAACACCAATTCTGTTCTAGTTTATAGAAAAAGTTGCAGAGGAGTAAAGGAACTCAAAATCATGAAGGATGTTAAACATCTATCACTTTTGAAACAAAAACATGGCAGATGAAGCAGGCTTTTATGTTTTTGCTAAACGCTTTAAAAAAAAGGGGTACTTAAATTGCAGTTGTAACTTGGTTTATAAATTTGCAGTTAGAATCCAAGACTGTCATTTTCCTCCAGTTAACTAATACTGCAGCCTAAATATGGCCTGAGCTACCATCCTTCAATCAGAGAAAGAATTTATTCAGCTGCCTAATACATCAATTTCCATAATGCTACATCCTAGACTGTACTCACAGCCTGTGCACAAACAAACAGAGTATGAAGTATATCCACACACATATTTTTGATAACTCATGCTCAGTTTTCACTTCTTCCTGCCTTAGGTGCCCTACCTGCTTTTTAGTCTAGCTTTCTTCACATCTATGTTTAATTCCTGAGGGTGACGAATAACTTTAGGATTGACACTATGTCAATCCTAAAGATGAAAACAAAAAAACTACTTAGTTTCATAATAAGGGTATATAACCCACGTTTTCCCAAATAAATATTAAATTGAAAAGAATCTAAATTTATCCAGTGCTTGCTCTGCTATGTTGGCAATACCTTCAACATAGCTGCCAAGGGATAAGCCAATAAAAGTTGCTTTTGATTTGAAATGCATGGTAAGTGCAACATTGGTACTGCATTTTTACATCAGAGAGTGGAGTTGGGACTGTCTGGGGGATGGGAGGAGAGAAGCATCCCCCATCCTTTGTTTTAGAAAGGAAAAGCACATGTGAGCACGTTTCAACAACAGAAACCTAGCCAGGTGGTGTAGGGAAAAAACAAGCACATTTATATGCAATCATTCTCAGCAAGTGTTGTCACTGTCTGATGATTTACACTAGTTACATTTTGAATGAATTGAACAGTCTGAATGAATGCAGTAGAACAGTATTTATATTTAATATAGTTACAAAATACTTACCTAGCTAGTTGTGCCAATTCTTTTTGGGTCAATGGACTTCCTTGCTTGCTTAGAAGATTTTTTAACAAAATCAATCTTGTCTGAAAAGAAGATATATTTATCAGATGTAAAACTTATTTTCATGGTGCACTTAAAATTCTGTTGCAGCAGCAAAAACTACTTTTTTGTCAGGTTGGCTTTTGTGCGTCGCTAGTTTAAAACTACCTATAGTGCTTTAGAGATCAGACTGTACATCATCACCTCTTCAGCAGAAGAGATAGGGACTTGGTGGTAATGAGATCAAGGGTCAAACTACCTCAAGAATAATACATTAGAATCCTCATCAAAAGCTCTAATCTGCTATTGAGCTGAAAAATATTATTTTAAGAAAGCTACTTTCACCTTTTGCAATAAACACTCTTCTCCAGCCAACTAAATGTGCTCCTGCAAGCCCTAATTCAGACCTATCTGTGCCTGCCAGTATGTATGCAACACCCCAATAGCCAAGAAATACTGAATTGCTGTTTACCAGGTTTGCTACTAGTACATGTAAAAGAAATGCAACAACCTAAGGTAGTCACTAGAATTAAACTACAGTGTACAGGGCCAAGCTGGACAAAAGTTAATACACAGAACTGTAATCGTCAACTAGGACAAGATCAGAGCAGGCTATTAAATATATTTTATTCTCCTTTTAATAAAATTCAGCTTAAAAGAAGGAACTGCATGGAAATAAATACTTACTTCTTCATTTGGTAGAGACACATATACCCGTTTGGTGAATCGTCTAGAAAAAAAACAGAACATATATACATGTATATACACACATAGTTTAACTTCTTAGTGCATACAGATCTAACACTTGGTTTGATAAACATAAAAATTACACTTCAAAGTCTAAGGAGTAGAACTACTGCTTTTAATAAACAAACAAACAAACAAATAACATACATGAGACACTTGGTTCCACCTTGCTCTTATTGAGGTTACGGAACTCCTCCCCGGTAGGAATAGCCCAAGGGTAGAAATACTCCTGACTACCAGCAACAAAATGATGCATCTCTTCGCTGTACACAAAAAGCCTTTGGTATCCACAAAAAATGTGGGTTTTTTTTTCAGATAGCGCTGACATGCCTATTTGCCTCAATCATGACTTAAAAGAGAAGCAAGAATGAGAACTTATAGCAAAAAGGTCCTAAGGCAAATCTACAGCGAGATCTGTAATCACACTGAACATCTGAAACCCAATATTCATAAAGAAGAAATACTGGATTTCACTGGTCAAATTTCTTCCTTCACCTGCCATTAAGATCCAGATAATAAAAAAAGCCACATATATGTATGATAGAAGAAGTCTATAAAATGCTGACTTGATCTCAACAGACACTGCTATTTAAGACCATTCCAATGCCATCATGCCTATGCAGATATATCCCAAAGGGTAAGAAAAAGGCACCTCTTCAAGAAATTAAATAATTTAACCTTGCCAAGAAACTTTTGCTACTTCATGTCTTCATTTTATTAAGTTTCAAACTAAGTAGCAAAACCTGTTGTTCCTAATGAATATCCTATTATCATGTTCCAAAGAAGAGACATTTTCCTACCTGAGAACAGCATCATCAAGCTCCTGTGGCCTGTTTGTTGCTCCCATCACAAGTATTCTGTCCTCTCCAGAAGACTGCACCTATATCATGTAGGAAGAAGGTAGGCCAGCTTTCAGTTTACATCACATAGCAACACAAAACTAGTTAGAGACTTGCTATGCATTCAGTGCCCTGATGGGATCCTATGTGTATGCTTTTTTAAAATGCCATTAGTTTTGCATTGATCTAAAGCATGTTTTAAAGTTCCAGTAAAAAGTAAAAAGAAAAACAAAACAAAAGAAAAAAAATTGTATGTGAACACAGGACCCACTGCCAAAGTTACAGTCTTTGAAGAGAGTCTTGCAAGAGCACAAATGTTGCTGTATAATTGCAACTTAGAATGCTGGAGAAAACTGCGACTACAAAAAGCACTCAGAAGCTTGGTCATCCAGAAATAATTATGTTTTAAAAGCCAGACTTTCTGCTGTTGTGGGTTTTAACATCAAACATTGTTTTGAAGCCTACAGAGAAAAGGGGAATAAAACCTTTAGGCTAACGTACAGCCAGGACCACGATCAGAGATTTCATCCAATATAGGTCTCATAAGGAACTAGCAATTAAACAAGAAGCTGTTCAGTAGTACACAGACACAGTAATTTATCTCTCAATTCACTCAACTGCAAGACTTGATTTTATGCCCTACAATATGGAGACTTAAAGCTTCCAGACTTCAGAGAAAAACATATGGGTACCAGAGATGTGTCATTATCCTTCCAAAGTGTCAGAGCTGTGCATACCTATGATCTGAGCTAGTCTGTTTGAAATCCTTGTTCCATAAGCCTCACCATACCCCTTGACAGTGCATATATGTGTAACAAATAGCCATTACAAAACAAAAGATACTACTTAAAAGCTATCTAATCTTCTACTCTGCCAGAATGAAGAGGTGTGTTTCACCACAACATGCCTAACCCACAAGTGTCCCTCTTGCCCTCTAAGAAATCACAGTTCCTTTATTATTGCCATGTTATCCTTTCTTCTCTGTCCTTAGCCTTTCAACCCATTATGTCAGCACATCTCCAGATTACTACCTTTCACCTCAGACTGAATCTTTCAGAATGCCACAGTAAGCAGGTGAAAAATTAATAGCAATAAAAAAAGCTGTTTGCTGACCAAGTGGGAGGGGGAGAACCACACAGACAGACAGAGCTAAGCCCCAGCAGCCAAAACCTATTTGTGCTTCATCTGTAGCTTGTACTAGCATCCATTACACATTAGCTAATTCAGCTAAATCAAACAATACGTAAGCCGAAACACTTACACCATCAAATTCTATTAAAAATTCTGTTTTCAGACGCCTACTTGCATCGTGTTCACCTTCTCGTCTTTCACACAAAAGGCTATCAACTTCATCTAAAAAAAAAAAGAAGAAATATTTCTTAATTAAGTATACAACATTAAAGTCTTCACATTTGCTGGTGGTTTTTTTTTTCTAACGTAGGGAGGGCTCCAGTGAGAGACCAGTTCTTTATTGCTTAGTTTAAAAGCTTGCATAATTTTCTGATTTATCATGCTACTTTGTGTTGTCCTTTGAATATGCAACACCAACCACAGATGAGAGAAAAAAAAAATCCTGCTGGATAACAAACTGCAACTCAGGACAAGCAAAACTCAATTCCAAGTTTGAAGTTTTATATATAAATGGGCTTACTTTGTAAAGGTAGCACAGCATGCACATTTTTGAGCATGCAGCATTTTTTCCCACTAATACAATTTAATAATGTCAGTTATCTAGCATACTCTATATGGAACTATTGATTAGCCTGCAGGTCATACTGAAGATGTTTCCTCTACATTGCAGAATTACCCAAAAAAAGTTTACTTGATTATTCGACTTTAAAAAGTCAAAATGTTTAAGGAAATACATGAAGCCCAACAACATTTAAGGTCTTACCAATAAAAATTATAGAAGGCTGAAGTTCTCTGGCTACTGCAAATAAAGCACGCACCAGTTTCTCCCCTTCACCCACCTAAAACAACAAAAACCTGTTTATAAAGGGGGGTTAGAAAATGTCTTTTACAAGAAAACTAGCATAAGGACTTACAAAAAAATCCTGATGGACCACCACACAATCCATTCGTGCACATTCTGTGTATCACTAGTTTGTTGCATTACATATGACAGTACTATTTCCACCTTAAAAGAAATGCTGCATCTTCACTGATGATCGTGACTGAGATGTCAAGAGACTTAGCTGTCTAAATTAGCAGAGGGAAAGGGAGCTGGGACCCACTTCATTTACTTCCTAAAGGAGAAGAAAAAGCCCACCACCACTCATCTAATACGACAGCCAGGGCCACCCTGAACTGTGAAAGCCTTAGACATCGAGTTATCCAAGCACAAAATAAAATTTTCACTTCACAAGTCACTTTTCTAAAACTTTATGTTCACTATAAGCTAACAGTTCAGCAAGAACTCAACAGAAGTCTCTGGCTTTCTTAAGGCCCAGTTACAACATGCAATCAATCTGATCAATATAATTTACAGCTCCTACTTACGTATTTTGAAGTTAGGCTAGCTGCACTTATATTAAAGAAAGTAGCATTTGATTCTGCAGCAACTGCTTTGGCCTAGGAGAGGGGAAAAAAGGTACTTTTTAAAACATCATACTGAAGACAGCTCTCTTGCTTCTGTAGCTGGCATCATGTCCCAACTAATGATTTTGAAAACCCCCCTTCCTTCAAAGGTAACCCATTGCAGATGCTACAAAAAACTTCTGTACAGGCTGTTTAGGAATGGATAAGCAGCTAAACTACTAGAGAAGTTCCCAAGGCTCCCTCACACTTCTCTAATCACATCATCCTCATAGGCAACTACAACTTGTTTACTGAAGAAGACAGGTCTCCAGCTCCTTTTGGTGTATCCTAAGTAGACATCTGAAACAGTTTTAAATAATTTAAAGTGGTAATTTAGGGTTGGTAATTTAGTTGAACCAAATCACATTAAAAAATACGTTTGTTTGTTTCCTCCTCACCCCATCTATTCAAAAAATGTTTTCACAGGAAAGCTAGGGGAAAAAAATCAGTTCAGCCAGAATGCTCAGAATACCCTGTTCCTTAACAATTTCAGCATATTCAAGAAATTGATTTCCTGGTTATGCAGGGTTGGCTGTATTTTTTATTTTAGTGATTAGCAGTTGTGTTCTAGTATGTAAAACATAACAAATGAGCCCAAGTGAGCTGTTCAACATACATACTCCTGTGCTTCAGAGCTGATCCAGCTTCAGTACCAGCAAAGGGAGTGTGCAGCTGCAGGCACACCATGTGATGCAGGACAATGTGCCTGGCATAGCTGCATCAGGACAAGCGACAGGCCCTAGCTGATTCACAGGCATTTCCCTTCAGTTCCCTGAACCTCACATGTCATGCTGAGAAAATAAGCAGCAGCCAGGCAGTTCCATAGGACTGATGTTCCTTACACACCAGTGTGGAAGGCAAACAACCCCCTTTCTTGCTACTGTGCTCCCTCTCTATTTCCAAAATGCACTTCTAGCATGTTTTAGTGGAGAGCACACCACTTTTTTCCTAACCACTGCTGTCCACAGTTAACCATGTTACTTTTACTCTCTCTGACTGAGCTAGAGATCTGTCTTCTTTAGTAAGCAAGTTGTAGTTGGCTATGGGGGATGATGTGATCAGAGAAGTCTAAAGGCGTCTGAGAACTTCTCTAGGGGTTCAACTGCTTATCTGTTCCTATTCATAAGTAGTGGCCCATACAGAGGCATTTTGTAGCATCTACAAGGTGTTCCCTTTGAAGAGATGGAGGTTTTCAAAATCATCAGTCTCTGAAAACAAGACCTGGACTTGGTAACTTAAGTTTTAAAACACTACTTGCAATATCGAAGAGAATCAAAGAGAGCAGTTTAGCAATTGCCTCCTCCGTAAAATCCACAGTTAAGAAAAATTTTGTATTGTTGTATTAAATGGACATTATCAACAGATGTCCAGGAAAAGTATACAGTTTATTACTACAACATTCAAACCAAAAGCCACCCCTCATGGTTACAATTTAAGCCCACTAACTCATGCATGAAGTAATTTTCTCACCAACATTGTCTTCCCATTTCCTGGTGGCCCAAACAACAATAAACCACGAGCAGGAGCTCTGAGTCCTGTAAATAACTGAAAAGTACATCATAGTTAAGTTACCTTCAAATTCTTAAAGAAAACATTTATTTACCTTTGTAAGAAATCAGTTTAAGACAGAGGAATGGCTCACTGGGTAGCACTGGTAGCAACAGTAGCAATGCTATAACAGTACAGGTTTTTAGACAACTACATTCCATTACTACCTTGACCTACTGCACACCAACATTGGTTCCCACACAATGGTTAAATTATGTCATGACCATTCTGTGCACAGAGGCACCGTGAAAGAAGTATTAACAAGTTTAAAGCACCAACTGCATTTAAAAAGAGAGGGGTGCAGCTGCGTAGTAAGAGACTTAAAGCAAAGTTCCTTCTAAGTCTGTATGCAAGAACCCCTTCTTTTTTTTTAATTAAATGAAACTTGAGAAGACAAGCTTTGCCTGAAACTATTTAAAATATTACTTAATAGCCAACAACCTCCTCTACATCCTACCTCTATCATCTCCTCCCTCTCACTTGGCATTGGATTCACCTTTCCAATATTATAAAATTGCACCCATTATATAGAGTATCACAGCAAGAAAATCTACAAGTTCTCACAGAGTACCTATCTTAGTTATTCCTGTAGCTTGTTTTCCCCAGCGCTTTGTCTTTATACTCAAGATTTTAAGAGTTTCTTTTTTGGCCTCACAGTCACCTCTCCATTCCAGCTTCCACTAATTCCAACAAACGACTAAAAGACATAGTAACAAGTCTCTTACACGTACACACCATTTGTGAACACTATTGTTGGCAGGCACATCTCACCGTAACATCTATGGCAAAAAAATGGCCCCATTACCACTGCGACCATTCCTAAGACAACTGACCAACATGCATTTTCTCTTAGTATTTCACCATTCACATCATTTTATTCATGCTTGACCATTCAACACAGTTATCCAGCATGATTCCATTCACTAACACCTGCCACGTATATTACAAATGCACTTCAGCATTTTTACCTCGATAACTGCATTCCTGAACTGTTTCTGCTTTCCATGATGCACATCACCGTGTGCACCTCTCACCTAACTCCTTCTGTTTGAAATCATTCCCTGGGAATTGCCTCATTTTAAAGGCAGCCCAGACCAAATCTACAATTTTCCTTCATCTTGATCATCACCTTCACAGTTAAGCCACAACTGCCATTTATCACTGAGGCACACAGCTTTTAAAGTTTTTATTAACAGACTAATACTAATCATGGTCTGAACTAATTGATACTGGATTATTAGCATCGCACTGCTGGAATGGTTGCACTCAGGTCTCTAGACAGTGTTTTCTGTTTATTCATCTCAAATCTTGCTCTCGTACCAAAATAGACACTAACTGGCTTGTTTAAATACGAATTTGACTTCAAAGCTTCATTAAAACTGAAGTGGTATTCAATCAACTAAACATTACCCTACACTTTCCACATCTACCATATTCACTTACAACCCCCTTTACTTCCAAGGAATGTTTTACAACTGGTAGGATTTTCTGTTCTTCTTACACCTCTACTTGGATTAAGGTCAGGTCCATTGCTGAGTATAGCTAAGAGTAATATGAAGATGACCCTATTGAAAATACTGTTATCAGGAAAGTCTCATAATTATTGCAAGCTTCACATCTCAAAGTCATTCTCACCCAGCTCACTGTATTATTGTTACTAAACAGAGTTTACATACTAAAGCACTGTAACAACGCAGACAGCACAATGATATTTTCCTTCTGCATAAGAATACTAGAGCATGTATATTACATGCAAAAGCTTTGTTTTCCTTAGGGCTAATATTCCTATGATGGTATGCCGAGGTTTAGAGTTCCTTCCCTGGGACACTTCAAAACCAGAAACTGCACTGAAGGAAAGAGGGAGACCATAGAGCAACTCTGGTCACCCATCCATGTGACAAACAAGACCCACAAGCAAGCAAACAAAGAACAAAACAGCAATTTTGCCTGAATAATCAGCACTGCAGTAAATCATTGCACACAATTTCTGCAAGAGTCTAGCAACTTTTAAGAAGTCCAGCTTTAGAAAATGACCAATTTGTTTTTTCCTTAAGCAGCTCAGAAAATTCCAGCAGTACCCAGACCAGACCTAAACACAGGTAGGCAGTCACAGCAGTTGAGGTACCACCTACAATGAACAAAACAATAAATGAAAGCCTGAATGACCTATTTCCATTCCACTCTATGAAGTGAAGAGAAAGCTGCCCTAATATGTTACACACTTCTGTGCACTTGGCAGCTCACCATTAATTTCTTTGTACCCTCTCCTGCTGCGAACAGACTCTTCAGAATGCCTATCCAACATCCACACAGGGAACACTACCACAATACCAATTTAATCTTTTTAATATTAAACAGCGTCTTGGCTCAATTTACCTATACAAACCTCATCCATTTAACTCCTCCAACTACAGGCTTTGTCTTTACATGCCCATATAGGGTTGGAGAGACAGCTATAGCTATCAGGAACACTCAGCCTCATAATTTTTCAGGATTTATTTTGTTTTGTTTTGTTTTGTTTTTTAAGGTGTTTGCAGTTTGCTGGTTTGGTTTGTTTTGTTTGGGGAGAGGGGGAGATTACACTATTGCGTCAGTCACCTTCTCCAACACTTACTAACCAGAAGACAAGGAATTTCATGGTAGTATTTTAACACAAACTCTTTATTCTCCTTCTCCAAGACAGCTGTCACCACACAGCTATCAATAGCAATCACAGCCAGTAACCACAGCATTCATGAATCACCATTTAACGTATGAAGCATCGATACATTTCCTTGATTCTGTGACAGCGTAATAACAAAACCCAGCTGCTTACCTCAGGTCTGAGAGAAGGAAGAATAACAATTTCTTGCAAGGCTTGTTTAGCCAGTTCCTGCCCTGCAATATCATCAAATTTGACAGCTGGCCCACTAACAAAGAAATGGAATACTGATTAGTCTAACAATGAGATACTCTTTTTCAACTGCAGCTGACTAATTTAATGCATTTGACTATTTATACAGAACCCTTCTGAGGCAATCTACAACTATACAGTTAAGAATTTAAATAAGATAAGCTTTTCTGATTTGTATTTTCATCCTCCTGCCAAAATAATGAAAACAAAAAAACCCCCACCAAACAACCCCCAAAATACCTGCAACAAACAAAACCTACCAATTTTCATTACAAGTGAACTAAGACTGTACTGAACAAAAAACTGGTTTTCTGCACTGGAAAGACAACTTTTCTTCTGACTTACCTATCAACAATTTCATTCAGGATAAGATTAGCAAGGCTACTGTCCACATTTCTAAGTATCTTCAAGTCTTTCTTTTTTCGAGGAGCAGGGGTAGGAGTAGAAGGCTTATTTGTTCTGCTATTTTTAGGAGCAGCCTGGAGAGAGAGGGGAGGAAAAAGCCTAAATAAAATACATCTTGATTCTTTTAAAGCATACTGTTAACAATATTACTTTTAATTTTCACATGTTCAAGTAAAGCCTAATATGCTTACACATTCCAGATATTCTGACCTGTTTTGCTGCAAACCATACTATCATATTCAGGCACAGGTAGAACATCTTAGGCTCTAGGGGAGATTTTACTTTTTAAAATTTGATTTTGGTTCTGGCTTCTTTTTTTGGGGAAGGAGAGGCAGGTAGATAATTCATTATATTTAACTACAGTGTTTTCCTCCACCATACTTTAGAAATAGAGCATCACAAACTGTTTCAGATTCTCAATATCAGCAAGCAAAAATTTCTACTGCTGCCACACTTCACTAATGGGGGGCTACTTGGAGACCTTCGTATTATAGCAGCAATAATGCTTAACCACATTTATGTTCTTTCCATTCTACTCTTTATTCTACTTTACTACGAAAGCAGCAGTGGGGAGATGAGGGTGGAAGGGAAAGAGACAGGTAAAAAAAAATACAGCCTTTTTGTCATGTTAGTATACAGATTTCTATATTTTGGTCACAATCTATTCATAATTTGCTTTTCAATGCAGTTGCAATACAACCTGTGCATGCATGCTTTGGAAGAGAAGCAATGTGGAGGGGGTGGGACAAAATGTACTTCTGGGGCATGACACCTTTTTTCCTTCATCTTTTCCACACTAGGAATAACATTTATTTTTCTCCTAGATAAGCTTCCCTCAGTTTCTCATGCAATTTTCAAAACAAGTATTATCATTCATTACTAAAATCACAATTAAAATCCATTTGCACATGCAGCTGATTTCTAAAAACCACTCTGCAGCCTAGCTCAAGAGGCTTGGCCAGAAAGGCTTTTGTTTTTTTTCTCCAAAAACTCTCTGCCACTACAACAGGAAATTAAGGCAGTAAATTTAAACTTACATTGATAATCCAAGTGTATACGACTATATTTATCCTTACTGTACCTTATGAGTTGAAGCTGCAGGATTAGATGCTGGTCTAGACACTGAAGTTGATATCCCACTGTAGCTCGGTGTTCTATGGTGGCCTGAAAGGCCTGTGGATCCAGTTTTTGCAACAGTTTTTGAACGAGGGAGGGAATTACTTGTATGTGTTAAGGGATCCTTCTTTTTTGGAACTGCTCCACTTTCTATAAAGAAAACCAATGTTATGATAACATTTTCAGCAGTCCTATTTTTACCATCACTTCTAACTTGAAGACAGTATCGTTGACACAAATAATAAAGTATTATAGTAAAATAATAATTTTTAAAGCAGTTTAGTACTTTTAAGGGGATTTTAACTTCAGCTTTCTCCTAAAATCAAGTTTTTAATTTCTAGGAGACCTCAAAATCAACACTAGTAAAGCCATCTTAGAAAAGCTGAATAGGTTTAAGCCTTGTAACAAGGGAAGAACATAATCTGTTCCTTAAGACAGAAGATGGTAGAACACTAGTCAGAAGATTTTCCTTCCTAAGAGGTCTTAAAAATAATTATAATAATCCCCAAACTTCAAGCCGTTACATTCAGACCATTCATTTAAGCAACGTTAACTGGCTGGTTACTTTGGATGCTAGCTAACGCTATCTATCACCTTCTACACAGAAGCTTATCCAAGGCACTTTAATTTGGGAAAATTAAAATAGTTACACCTGCAAGCAATTACCAGAAGCTTTTTCTTACAACTGTTTCACTTCAGGAATCTCAAAGTGTACGTAAATTCTGAACGGACAGCTACGAAGCAGCTTACTCCTCTACCTTTAAAATTGAGTCTTAAAACACTATATTAGACCACTGAATTTAACCACCACTACACATTCTATACATGTTTACTCTAATTCACCTCCACGACAGAGCTGGAAGGTCTCTTAACTGTCAGATAAAACTTAACATATTGGCAGTGATTAAACTGCAAAAGGCCATTCTAGTCCAGCGTAAGTGTAACAGCACTTTATTTATACATTCTCCATATGGGACACATGAAAAAATAAGGTTCATTGGCACAGAAATGGGACATATAAAACATCAAACAGAGAGTAAGAGGTAAGAATTTGCTACAACAAGCATGCCGATTGGTAGGGCTGGTTAATGCTCAGAGCACAGCATCAGATTGGGTGTTTTCTGTGGTGGTAATACAGTACTAGAAGCTGTATAGTACAATACTGTTGTTTGCGAGGGAGACTAAATATTGCCTTATTTTATGTTCTTTTAAGAGCATCAAGGAGCCATTTGATTAGATAAGAGAAATATGCCATCACAGGCAAGAAAGTTCCAGATGTACTTCAGTTACAGGTTTCCCCACTAAGATTTTCAAAACATGCAACTTCCAACTCAGTTTGACTTGTTAGTCTTAACCAACAGGTCAAATAAGTCTGATTTTAAGGAAGTTAATGACTCTACAAAGAATTTTTTATTTATAATATTGCAGTTCAGTGAAAAATACTTTAAGTGTAAAACCTCATAATTTCAGTGTTGTGATTTAAAAATTCACATAAGAATACTTCAGTGAAGCAGGCCCATGGAAGGATCAATTAATTACTATGATGTTCTCTGCCTCTTTAAACATAGAAGTCTTGCACACCACCACAATCAAATCTTTATACAGCCTGCTGTAACCTACAACAGGAAAGCCTTAGCTAACAAGCTTCTAAAGACTTCCTTCAGTCACAAATTCACCCATTTTGAGAGTTACAGAAACTCTGCAGGGGTCATTATGAACAATGCAGAAATATCAATACACAAAGAACAAGGGAACTTGAAGAATATCATTAAATGTATTTACCTGTAGGATATTTCTTATTTTAAAAAAACCAACAAAAAAACCCTAAAAACCCCAAACATACAAAAAACCTAACTCAGAAAAAGACCCCTTCAAACTGGCTGCTGACTAAATCACAAACAGATCCAGAGCTCACTGAATTTACTTAGTCTCTCTTGCATAGGAATTCACAAGTCAAAAACTCTTCAAAATTGGGCATACTTAGTAACTTTCAAGTTCAAAAAGCAGTACATAGATCTATTAAAAAAACCCCAAACAACTAGCTACTCAACGCTTCGACTGGTCCAATTTAATCAAAAGGTGGTACTCGGATCGAGTGGAGGGGTTTTTTTCCCTTCAGGTTCATTTGCACAGCTGGCTTAAAGTCAACATGGGAAGGCTTAAAAAAAGCTGAAGTAGTTTTCTCTGTCTCCTTCACCTTAACACCTTGCTCAGTTACCACACTTTCCGAGAACTCCCCCAGTCTATCAGAAATGACAGGAATGATACACACACACATTGCAGTTCTGAATGTTCTAAAACTGCAGTTAAGGACTCTTTCAGGAAGACAGAAATACAGAGAGAGCAAGGGGAAAAGAGAGAGGTTTAAATACAAATTACAATTTACTCTAGTTGTACCACCATTAAGTTTACATATGTGCTGTGGTCAATCATGATGGTTAGTGCAGAAAGAAGCTCTACTCTTGAACATGGTTGCTCAGTGCCAACTCCAGAGGGAAACTTAATTTTATATAGAAATGTTCATTGAAGGAGCAAATAAAAATGTGATCAAACTTTTTGGAATTAGAGTTTATCTAATCTAAAGTTTACCTGTTTCTAAAGGGTGAAGTGCTTCAGAGCTCATGCATGTTTCTTGTTGGACTGGCAGCCCCTATTATTCCACTATATAAAATATACATTTTGCTGTAACAAAAGCAAAACCCCCAAAATATTTCTTATCCATTTGTATTTCTCATCTGCTGAAAGACAGAAAATATGCTGCAAGTGGCCTTACAATCCCTGCAATATCTCCAGCAACCTTTGCAAAATGTTTCACCATTCCCTATAAAACAGTAAGAAAATGCCTAAAAAAAGTCTTAATCACAAAGACAGATCATGGTATTTTTTTCAAGTGTATTTGAAGCACAGAACAATGCAATTATCTGCTTCTTACATACTTACAGAATAGCAATGTGGGCTTGAGCATTTTGATTTTACTCTCTAATTCTTAACTGGACAGAATAATTCTAGTCAAAAGATCTGAGCTAACATCACTAGATAATAAAGAAGTAATAAATCTCTTGTCCTGAAAGCAGCCCTGCAATTCTCATCTGTCATCCAAACACACACACAACAAATTATGAACAAGCAAGGAGTAGAGTAAAATTTTGTCTGAGGTTTTCTATTTGTTATATTGCAATAAACTACAGACACAGGGGCCCAATTTCAAACTCCTTTATGGGAAGAAATACTATATTTAACTGGTTTTAAAGGTAAAGTGAAGTAAGGATATGTTTGAACAACTATAAGAGAGCCTTGATTAGACTACACACCTGGAAACACAGAAACTATCTGGGAAACATACAGCTTTAGTTTATTTAATAAAGATTAGAACATGCTTTTTACGCCTGAAAAGCAAACCAATTATATTTTCTTTTGTGCATCTAAACCAGATTAAGGCACACCTTAATAAACAAGTTTCTGCTAGTTTATAACTTCTTGAGCATACACAAAAACCAGTTTAAATTAAAATTAGCAGTAGCAGTTCCAGTATTGCAGAAGAGTTTCCAGCCTTTGATTGCAAAATCTTTAAAAAAAAAATTACTAACGTATGCCCTTTAACTAAAAGAAGTCGTGTAGTGTGGACCCCAAGTTGGAAAAAAAATACAGCAGTCTAGAATTATCTGTGACTTTATATATGTAGATTCATTTTAAAAAAAAATTCAAGTCTTTAAACTGCTTAGCTATAAATTCTGTGCAAATACTGCATGGCAAAATAAAAGCAGGAATTGCAAGACTGATAAGTTATTTGGGATCAGCATTCACAACAGCCCCCAAAACAGTAATTCTTTAAAAGATTATATTCAGATTTTTCAAATTAGTGCATTCAAATAATAAAAAACAACTAATGGAAATCTTCAGGGACTAACAACGATGTGTTCCATATTTCATATGGTAGCACAGCAACACAGGTCAGGGAACACAGCTGTTCTCCTTCTGAACCGAAGGAGTCATGTCAGTTAAAGAGCTAGTGCTGCCAAATTATATTAAAAATTTATCTTATTGCTACTTGTTCTTCTGTTTGGGCAACTCCTTAAAAAGCTTCAGTATTAAGAGTAAAATTTATGCAACACAAAAAAACATTACTAATATACGCCTACTATAAAAGGCATGCCAGCAAATCCTCCCAAGTGAAAACTGACATTAAATACTAGCTACATGTACAGTGCTGATGCTGCAGTAAGAGGAGTTTAATGCTTTCTCTCATCATATGTCATGCTGAGATTTATGCATTAAATGTAAAATGGTACACTGGAACTACTGTAATACTACCAGTTTTGTATGCCCAGTAAATAGGTTCATAAAACTCAAACATTGCCTTTGGCAAGACTGGCATAATCTCCTTCCCAAACTAGTTTGAAAAACAAGAAGATAACAACCCTGAATGCAAAGGAAAACATGCATGTCTGATTAAAAAAATAACAACAAAAACAGATAAATTGTTTTACATATAATTTAAGAGAACAAGAGTGATGGATATTTAATAAATACGTATTTCAACATAAAGTTTTGGGTCAAGGCTACCTATTATTATTATTAAGTCAAGTTACTGTGTAGCCTTCTGCAGCTGAAGGGCAGGTAAAATTGCTGTAATGACGTCTTAGGAAACTTCATTGTAAACCTATCAGATACATCTCTAGCTATTCAGTTGCATTAGGAAACTATGAATGAGGAAGACTGGGATAGGCAGTAATCTGTGCTAGAATCAAGTAAATTGGTCTGAAAGGCTGACGTACAGTATCTTGAAAGAACAAAAAATCTCAGATTAGTAACATTTTGGAAATAAAGTGTGCAGTATAGATGCAAGAACTAAATAACAGAGATAATTAAGAAGCAAAAATATCTTTAAAGTTGTTTTGCTTTAAAGGCAAATGAAAGAGAACAAAGCACTTTTTGACCAGAGGACAGGCAAAAAGCCACTTTCTTGATGTCAAAACGATGAGTGACCATGTTTCACACTTCATAAAATCCTGGACTTGTAAAAAGCTCAGTCTGATTAGGCAACAGCACAGACAATGCCTTATGCAGATAGAAAAGTGAAGTTTATGCCAGAACCCTATGGCTTAGTATCTCTGCAGCACCTTAACTTTCTCTGTAACAGCAGGCCTCTTATGTCAAGTAGTCTGCAAGATGATTTTGTACAGTTTTTTAAGAATGTGATCTACTCTGTGTTTCTAAATGACTGCTGCTGGCTGTGTGAAAATACCATCTTTACCACAACATACATAAAGGAAGTACTTTCCATCAAAATCGTAGCACCAACATCTCACAAACAAAACTCGCTACCCTCACATCCCAAAAAAAACAGATAGAGCAAGAAAGAGAGTAAACATGCAAGCGTAGGCACCAGCCAATTAAAAAAATTCAGACCATTGTTAACAGGTTGACTTTCCTGGTACTTTCAGGAATCCTGCAGCTACAGAAGTTGAGTGCTTTGGTTAAACCTCTAACTTCCACAAGTTATGAACCTACAGTTTACCTTTGGCAATGTACCTTTGGCAATAGAACAAGCTTCTGCAGTCTTGTTCAAAGTAATCAGTAGATGCCCAGTACCTAACTTTTTTTCTTACTTGCTTTTTAGTTCTTCTGTTTCTCTCAGATCCCACTAAGCCTAGTAAATTAAAGTTTCTCCACTAGACTGCAAACATTTTCAGAAAGTCAAAAGACACTTTCTTAGGAAAAAAGCACCCTCACAAGACCATGACCCTTTGCAGCTGCTCTATTGCCCTTTCCTCCGTAGTTTTGTAGAAGTCGCTCAGTCATCCATCTTCTAAAAGTCACAAGGAATGTGACTCCAAATGTGTAAATCAACTAACACCAATTTCCACAAGTTTACCAAGTGATCACCTACTGCTGCAGGAATTTCTGTAGATAAAAATACCTGCCACAAAACTGGCAAAATGTTTCTTCATTTCCAGTAGATGTTAATGGACATTAAATGCTTTGTTACTAGCAGATTTAGGTAAGCAAATTAACAGTTTTAAGAGTTAAAGTTCAGTCTAACTTTCTCTTGCAGCATCTAATTCTGAGATATGGTGAGTAAAAGGTGGAAGATGTTATCAACTTCTGTGTGTATATCTGTGTATTTTTTCACTTAATTTCTATCTGACCAGGTAAAACAAGAGTTGTACTGGATCATTTAAGGTAAAGAGTTTTCTAGCTCAGTCTACATAGGAACTTCAATACTGAAGAGCCATTTTAACTACAACTTTTTGACAAACGCAGTTGAAACTACCACACATACAGTAATCTAAAGGTGCCTGACATGACGCAGTTCCACTACTTTAACTTCTCATACATTAGAAATAATAAAACCAAACCAACAGATTACTTCAGAGCTAGAAATGGAGTGAAAACAACAACCAAAAAAAGCATGTGGTTTACACTGAGTTTCAAGTTCAGTTACTTCAAAAATTTAATAGTGCTCTTGATTTAGTAGACAAGCTTTAAGAATTCCATTGCCTGTTAGTTCTCTATTTTAATTATCAGCTGAGATTCCAGCTGTAACACAATAGCTCACTGCTGGCTTAAAACACTCCCTGAAAGACTCACAAACTTCAGAGTGACTTTACTCCTTGTGAATGGACAAACAAGTTTACTTCTGGTGTTCTAAGACCTGGTAAAGGCATCTGAGTTTAATATTCTAGGAAAGTCATCGTAAGACAAAACTGAACGCTACAAAATAAAACAGTGTTGTCGAAGCCATAGAAAGGATTGAATGTATTTCACATAAAGCCTTTAAAAACAGAAATATAAAACAATTATTTCAAAAGTTGGTGGGGCCAGAACAT
Source organism: Piaya cayana (assembly GCA_013389865.1). Taxonomy (NCBI): domain Eukaryota; kingdom Metazoa; phylum Chordata; class Aves; order Cuculiformes; family Coccyzidae; genus Piaya; species Piaya cayana. Next base: position 111,901 of record WAAB01012026.1, on the reverse strand, counting down.
AGCATTGCATGTTTTCCTGTAATACATCAGAAACTGAGAGACATCCCTTCAATAGGCGCTGGTAAAACCAAACCCACCTGACTGGAGATGTCCATTGCGGCATGCCAGGTTAGTACTGTCATTATAGACTTCCATTTGCGGCTTGGAAATTTGCAAAACTGCCTGCAGCTTCTCTACATAGTAAACAGAGGGGGAGGAAGGAAAAAGGACAAAATAAACAAAAACCAAAAATGAACCAAGAAAATTTATGTATGTTGAACACACAAATGTCAAGTTTGGCTTTGTTATAATTGATAAAGGAGTACTTCTATCTATTCTATGTGTTTAACAAACTGTCAGCATGAGCATGACTGAAAACAGCTTTAAAACTGGCCATTCACTGCTCAGTTAATTACAACAATCTTTCCAAGTCTAGTGATTGTTGTTACTTCCCAAAAACAATGGTCAGCATTAATTCAACTTAATATGCTAAATATTTGTGTTGATAACCCATTTCTGAAAGTACTCCAAGGTGTTACTTTTGATCAACTGCAAGGAGTCATCATTTTCCTGCATACTGAATATTTCACCTAAGCAGTAACAGCCATTTTACAGTAACCTCAACCGTTCTGCTCAAACACCATATATATTATGATCATGTCTTTCAAGATCTCTATTTAGGAACATAACTGCATTGAAATTAAGCCAATAAAATAGTCATGCAAGCTGTGTTCTTCAAGAGGATTAACTTCACAAACATCTGAACACGAGCTGCAGGAAAACAGATGGCCAAGTAGAGGACCAGTGGCCTCTGGCAACATGAAAGCACATACTGCAAAATAAGCCAAACTCTACCAAAAATGTACACAGTCTAGATGATAAATATCCCAGTCAGAGGAAGAATTGCCCTTCAGAGCTTGAAGGTCACACAACCAACAGGTACAAACACTTCCTTGCTTCCACTTTTTTTTTTTTAATCACAGATCTTTTTCCAGTCCTCCTGCTCCATTCCTTCTGTCTGCTCCTGATCACTCACTGCTTAGCTTCCCTGAAAAGTATCTTTAGACCCAATATTTTAACTGATATTTTAATAATAAGATCCAGACTGAACAAGATGCAGTTTAAAGTGAAAACTTAGTAGCCACAGGCAAATATGTAAAGCTTAGTATGTGCACCCAGGGTTTACTTTAAGTTTAAAGCATTGAGGAGTCAGGTACAGTAAATCAACAAAATGTTAGTCACACAAGAACAGCCTACAAAGAACCACAAGCATTGTATCTTGCAAGAAGTTATCCTAAGAAACCTCCTTCTAAAGGAGTCTAAGGAAAGTCCTTTAGTCTGACTGACTGCAAACACAGCGTACTGTCTTAGCAGACACAGTGCCATGAAGGAGACAGGACAGTCTACCCCCTGCCCAGTGCATGCAATCTGAATGGAAAATACATAGGGAAGCTTAAGAAGCAAAATCAATGTTAATAAACTTGATAAGGTACTAGACAATTGGAGAACACTTCTGAACCTGACAAAAAAAACCCTTTCTAGTGAGTGACCATAACAAAAGCAATTGGCTTGGTCAGGAATTCAGGAAACGTTATTTGCTTCAACACTAAAGTTTGAAACTGGGATTTTACCCAGCCACTTTACATATGAACATGTAATTTTTATACTGCACATCAAATTACATAAAGCAAATACATCACTTTTCTCAAGAGATACTGTAGTTATACAGCCCTCTGGAGTAATGAAAATAAATGAGCTATTAAATATTATTCCAGGGAATTAATAGGACACCCTGTCATCTTCCATTTAAATGCTTTCTCCCTTTGCCTCCAGACAATAGGAAAAAAATTACAAAATCTCATTCATTATTTCTCCTTGATGATACATTAATACAAACCTACCAAATAAACACCATTGCCGCCAATGTCAGTTTAAAGTAAATGATTTCTAATAAACCAGCTCATTATTCAAAAACATAAGCCCCAGTCCTCCTGCTCCATTCCTGCAAGGCAGTGGAAGAGTCCTATCCATTGAATCCCGTATCTGTAGAGAGGCAGAATTATTACCAAAGAGGATACAGATGAAAAGATATTGGAATTATGTTCTATATACATCCTTTAACCAAAATATTGAAGCTACACATAGTACACAGAATAGCTCTTGGGTTAACAGAAATCTGTCTCTCTACAGAAAGTCTCTCAGAAACAGGAGAACACAGATTGGTACGACACATGTACAGAGTTAGAATTGAACAGTGTTGCACTGGACAGTATGGCTGCCCGTCATTAGGAATGGCAAACTGCTGAGCATTGATTATAGAAAGTAAATATCCTCCTGTGATCCTAAATATATTGAATATAATTATTCTAAGATGGGTGATCAGTCATTCTAGAGAGACTTGGTCTACGAAGACCATCAGAGCAAGACTTATCCACTTATCTAAATAACTGCACAGCCAACACACCCTAAACTATGACAAAAACAGGGACCACCATGAATTCAAATGGTAGAACTTGGAAGTCCCCTAACAGTGGGCACAACTCAATATTGTCACTAGACTACCAACAGGTCACCTTGAGGTGCTCTAAAACATACCTTGAGTAACTTCAGCTTTCAGGCTATGCCATAGCACAGCTTTAAACAGAATACAACACAGTCATTTAGACTGAAGATGAAAAACAGGGCTCAAAAAAAATCCACATAAAATGACATATAAAAGCAATAAAAGCACACGCTATCAATACTTGGAAGGTGGTTAAATGGTCTAGGGAATATCACTCAAACAGACTCAAATGACATTCAAGCTTGCAGGGAATTCCATTGGAATACCTCTCCAAACAACACCTTTTTCCTTCCTAAAAGGTAGATGACTTCACTTGCTCCTTTCTATCCAAACTGCATAAGAATCTAAGCAAAACAAAGTACTAAAATTCTGATAATGTCAAAGTAAAAATTTGTCACATTTGACATGAATTTATGCAATAAACACTATTCTATCTGTTAACCTTTCAAACTGGACTCCAAGTGAAGAACACAAATAGCATGTGATCACAGTCTGGTAGTAGAGATGAATGTACCAGCTTGACTTCAACTTTATTTCACACACACCCCATGTTTACCTTATTTTCTCTTTTCAATCAGAGCACAGCGAGCCAGTCACTTATCCATATCCCAAGTGCTACTACAATAACACAAGCAAGGATGAAGCACGATCCACAAAATGCAAGAATTGCTACTTCATGGTCCAAAGAACAGCATTTTTTTTAAAGAAAACCTAGTTACTAGCAATATGGATGTCAGCAATGAGCCACACCTTATCAAAGATTACTAGCATCACTTTCATTCTTTTGTTCCCTAGTTTATTTTATCTCTAGAAGTCAGCCTTTAACTCTTACGAGAGAAGAAAATACTTTTTCTGCATACACTAAGGCTCTGTTGTCAAACACCCATAATAAAGCACAGAAGCCAGAAGCCTCCTTCACTCCATCTTCCCTTCACTTTTTAAAATTTTATTAAGTAAGAAATAAGGATACCAGGAACTCAAGGGACTCCCTGTCAATCACAAGTTAGAACCACAGAATCACAAAGTGTAAGAGAAAAGAACATGAGTTTTCCCAGCTGCTCTATACACTCCTGGGAGAGGGTGTTAGTAGAACTCAAGACAACATAGTGCAAGATTAAAGCTACAGATATGCAAGTTAAACACAACTACATTTGTTAGTCCTCCCTTAAAGAGCAATTAAGAAAATAATGTTTTTTTCACTTTACTGCCTGAACTGAAAGCATTTCCAAAATTCTCTGTTTAGAGGATGCACTATACAAAGCTGCATGTTTGTTGCTTGATCTTTGTTATCATGCACAGTAAGATGCCATTTCCAATCCTGCCCATTCTACTCTTGTCACTAAGAGCTTGTATACAGCAGTTAATTTTGATAAAACTACACAACACTATGTTTCTGAAAAGGAGTGATCTTACCTACTAGTCTTAACACAGAACCATACTAGATAATAACTATCACAATCAGGATTTCACAACCTTACGGTCAACACAATACTAAAGAACTATTATTACAGCATGTACCAATAACCAGGAAAATTGTTTTGCAAGTGACAGCAGAATTAACAGACCATTAAGCAGTGGCACACTTAGCATTCATCATCAGCAATATACCAGATGTTTCACTACAATTCTAACACAGAAAACCTAAACTAAGACCAACAAGAGTTAGACAAGACTTTCTCACTTTAAGAGTCAAGTGTGCTATTACACAGACTTCTCAGTTACTTTGGCATTATTTCTCAAGGTATAGGGAAGTGAGACTCCAATTTCAAAATCCATTAACAGCATAGAAAAAAATATTACTTACTTTCAACTAAATACCAAACTTAAGAGACCCTACACAGATAGTAACTCCTTGACTTTAAAGATCAAAGTAATATTTTAGAAGAAAGCCTTACATGAAGGTGTGCAAACAATGACAAATTTTCCAAAGTCATGAATTGTAACTGGTACCTAAAAGCTGCAAGCGATCCTTGGCCATTGCCAAATTTGTCATCATTTTAGATTGCAGACGTCGAGCCCGTTCACACTGATCACCTTACAAAGAAAAATCAATGTTAAAACACAATTTGGGAAATTAACTTTAAGTGCTAAAATACTGACACCCAGCCTTCCCTCCTCTTTCTCCCACCCCTTATTTACAACCTCGGCTAAGGAACATAATAGCAAAATCAGTAAAAAAACCCTAAAGCCTTCTGTCTAATCAAGAACTTAATGTTAGTTGACACTATCTGCTTTACAATATTGCTTGTAGAGCAGGGGAAACCCAAACATTGCTTTGCATGTTCTCTAACATTTCACGCTGACCCAGTACATGTTCTTTTGCACTTTGCTTTTCTAAACAGAAGTCAAATAAAAAAGGTTTTTAAAAATCTTGAAAAGTGACTGAGAGGCAAGTACAATTTCAAATAATTCACTTTGGCAAAATTAACAGATTTAAACTCAGTTGACTGTGTCCCTTTACATTTCAAAACATACAAAATTAGAGACATTAATATCACCACTTCCTAAAAAATAATGTCTGTTTAAGTCAAGCTTTTTTTTTTTTTAACCTGTGCAATTTAGATGGGTTGTATCAAATGCCACTGGTATTGCTGCATAAGTAACATGTCACTCTATACAGCTCATGAACATTACTAAACATCACTGAGGAAAAAAAACAGCAGTCTGCAAAAGCAGTTGCAAGTTTGGGAGGAGTGTTATTATATTATTTTGAGGACATAAATTCTTAGCAAGTCCTTCACTACACCTGTTTCTCTATGGTACATACCTGCTTCTACAGTACAGCTTAAAATGTTTCTACACAAACAGATGGCTTTCCTTCTTCGCTGAAATGTTCAGCTATTTTATCATAAGCTATTCAGAAACACAATACTAGACTATTCCAAACTGAAGTGTTTCTTTTTCAGTTATACTGAAGGGTAAGTGAGAATGTGAACTGCCAACTTTGGCAAATCAAATCAGGACTCATTATTTTGGTATTCCCATTATAAAATAAATCAAGTGTTTCACCTTAGAATTTTCATGAACTGCTTATGATTTTGGATAGTCTGAAAAATATCTGAAGCAAGACCAGAACTTTAAGGTACAACAGAGAAATGGACCAGCACTCACCTACAGCTAAAACAGGAATAAGAAACACACTTATGAATGAATTCATATAGCAGATCAGTCTTAGCACCTACCACGTTTAGCAATATTGATTCCTCACTTTGAAGAAGCCATAAATGAAAATCTTTGCCACAAAACTCAAAACTGGCTTACCTTGACCAATTACTAAGACAGCTATTCCTTTTTCCAGTTCTTCAATTCCTTTCTTATACCATTCAACAGCTTGTTCCTTTTGTCCTGCTTAAAAAGGAAGTGAACCCATTATTTTCTGTAATGAATCAAAGCTTAGGAATGGTTCCATGCTGCATAAAACAAGTGCAAGGAAGGGATATTTGAACAAAATTCTTTGATTTAAAGCAACACTTAAAGGGACACTGTCAACTTTATATCTATTGAGTTTCAAATAAGGTTTTCTATTTAAAAACAGGTAGTACACCAGCCTCAAATCACTTTTTGTCTGTTTTAGGAATGCTTCTCCCTCTGCCTTAAAGAAATCACCCCCCCTTAAGAAAAACAATCCAAAACAAAACAAAAGAAACCCACACACACATAGAAAAAAAAAGGAGAAAAAAAAAGTAGAAAAGCTAGTCTACACATTAATTTCACTGTTAACTGTTGTGAATGAAGGTTTTTTTCTTTCTGGAACATCAAATTGAGACAGGCCTCTTAATCTTCCAGTGATAGCAAACACCAAAGTAACACTAGAAGCACAGAAACTCAAGAATAAAAGCAACAACTCTAAGATACTACACCAGTGAGACAACAGACACTCTTCCTCTTGTTAACCTCTGTACAAAGCAGTTAATTTGTCATGGGGGCATTTCTCTGTTCATCCTATCATGAAACTGCTGTATTCCACGTGTACATCAATTTTCATGATGTACAATACACAGAGAATTAGAATACACCTCTGTACCAATGATGTTGTAAATGGATATTACAGCAAGTACAACCACAAACATGCCTAACCTATACTACCTGACCACACAACAACAAATAACCCATTTCATATCTCCTTCACAGAGCTCCCTTCCTATAAATACTCTGCATTAAAAAGTTAACTGCTTGCATATGGAAACACACTTTTGCAAGTTAGCTATGTCACAGTAAGCATACCTTTCCACACAGGAATACAGCATTTTAAGTATTAGAATTGAAACCTTATTTGTATTAACTAGATGCTACAGCTAGGGAAAAAAAACACCTAGAACAAAGCTTTCAGATCTCATTACCCTAGTTCCAGAAGAGAGAACATTTCACAGAACTATTCCTAAGTGCCAGTTACCAGTGATAGCGTTGCTTCTGCACTCACATCTTTTGACAACTTTGGTCCCAAGCCCATTTTCTAGCAAGTTTTAGTGCCAGTAAAAATATTTCAATACATTTCTAGAATCTTTTTAAGGATATTTCCCTGCCCCTCTCTCAATGCAAAGTATTTTAAGATTTGGCAAGTTATCCTGTGCAGGTAACACCACGTTGCTCTTACCAAAACAAACCAGAGGAGCAGCACCTCCTTAAAGTCGTGTACATCACACATCTTGGAAATAATTTTATTGCTGCCCTTTCTCCAGCTGTGTATATCCTTACTGCTAAGGACAAAGCTAGATAAAATAAGCTTCTCCATGTCACCTATAGAAACAGCTTCAATTGCAATGTAAATCTACAGCTGATTATGGCTATTAAATATCAAATTTGATACGATTCCTGCCACCTCAGCTATTGCCTGAATTGCTCAGCTATGCTGAAGAGCAGTTGTGAACATGCCAAGGTCATCATTAAAAATCTCACTTACATCTTTTAACTGGATAAGTTTCAAAAGCAATATATCAAACTGAGCTGTTTTCAAAGGTAGCACTCTGAATCCACACATAATGGTTTACTACTTTGTAGTGGTTTTAGTTTAGCTTCCTGGTAACTAAGGTCATAACTAAGGAAGTATTCCACCTCATTTCTTTATGTAAGCAGAGATATAAAAAGGGAGGTCGGAAATCAGTGGGCATTCCTGCTTCCGGTAGGGCTGGAGGGCAGAGAAGCTCTCTGCAGTCGCTCTGCCATATAAGTGGGCCGAGGCACAGACCTGCTGGATAAGAGGGAAGTGAGAACTTGTTTTTCTTTTCTTTTTTTATATATATAAACTGCTGTAGTCCTACTAGAGTTTGAGCTCGTGGTTTTCTTTTTTTTTTTTCCTCCTCTCTTTCTGCTCCCACCCGCCGTGGTCAGGAGGGGTCTTGGGGCCTCTGTCCCGGGCCCTTTGGGAAATTGGCATTGGGCCAATTTCAACCGATCACATACTTGTGAGTGCTTAAGACATTAAAAGTACAATAAAAAAAGTCACATTCCTTAGAAGTCATTGATTTGCTCTACTGGGTCTGGTTCGGGTGGAGTTAATTTTCTTCATAAAAGCCCTATCATGCTGTGTCTTTGATCCTTGGCTAACAGTGTTGACAACATTACAACGTTTTGGCTACTGCTGAACAGCTTGCACAGCCTCAAGGTTTTGTGTTTCCCCACTCTAGATTCCCAAGCTGCTGGTGCAAAAAAAGTTTAGAAGAGACATTGGCAGGATGACGGACCCAAACTGGCCAAAAGTATATTACATATCATAAAACATCATGCTCAGCATTAATAACTTTTGTAGAGAAAGAAAAGGGTGGGGGCTGACTTCCAAGGCAGCCATTGCTCAGAAACTGGATGGGCATTGGTAAGCAACTGTCTCTGTATCACCTGTCTTCCCTCTCACTTCCTTCCTTCTCTTATTAATGTTCCTTTACGATGTCCACACATTTTCTTACTTTTGCTCTTCCTCATCTTCATCCCTGTCCCACCAAGGAAAGTAAATAAACAGCTACATGGGTGCTTAGCTGCTATCTTGGGTTAACCCACCCCATGTGCCATCTCTGTCCCAGAACCTGATATTAAGCTTGCTTTTGAAAATACCAAAACAAGAATATTAACTTCCCTAATAATTCAGAAGCATAAAAATTACCCAAAGTGCTATCATAATTACTGAAGTGCACATATCTTCCAGAACAGCAACAATTCTATATAACTAACAGGATATTAGACAATCCAGAAATTCTAACAATTTCATATACTATGCCTATTAAATTGCTCTCTGTTTTAAGATATACAAAAGCATGTTTACATATCAAATAAATTCAAAGTTACGCAGGTATTCTAGTAAAAGCAGGCAGACAAATAACAAATCTATGTATTAAAGCAAGTTCTTTCTCAGTGAAATGAATATTGCATTTGCAGGTTTCTAACAGCCTTGCAATTGTTTGTGTTAGCAGCAAAGATTTTTTTTCTTACTAAATGTATAACCTGTGCAGCTAATTCATATACAATGACTCTAAAAATATCTATAAAGCAAGTCCATGACTAAAATCGGTATTTGAAGGCTTAGTCTCCAAACCACCAACAGTTACAAGCCACAACAGTGGAACAGGCACGCAATAACTTACAGCTTAGCTGCTCTTCACAGAGCAATTGTCAACAACACTGAAGTTTTGAGCTACCTCCCCTTCTTTCGTGCTCTGCTCCTATGACCCTCAATGTCTTAACACTGTACATCTGTTCTGAAATAACCTTGCTGCTTCTGGAGGGTTTTTTTTCTCCCATTGCTTACCACTGCCACTCCCAAATTGTCAGTACAAAGCAAGACACATCCCTCGCTTTTATGGTGCGCTCAGCACACAGCTCCTATTGAAGGCCTATTCCTAGATTTTCAAGCTCTTAGAATCATAGAATGCTTTCGGTTGGAAGGGACTTTTACAGGTCATCTAGTCCAACCTCCTCCTCTAGGACAGCAGCTTCACCATGGCTCAAATGAAAGGAAAATTTAAGGCATTCTGGTGGTTCCAAAGGATTTTAAAATTCAGGACAGCATGCCCCCAAGGACTACCTTTTCAATGCTGACAAAGCTGTACTGCTGCATTTGGACTAAATGACTAAATCCAATGCACAAGCAATTGATTATCCTTTTTTTTCCTCTAGACACATGAAAAAAAAATCCTCACTCCTGTCTTATTTAATTGAAACCTAAGCATCCTCCTTAACATCTTTTAGTTTCATAGTGATAGTTTAAGAGTACACCTGTCAAACAGTTGAAAAACATTTTTAAAAATATGAATAAATACTTCTTTCCTTAAAGGTCAGAAGATACCAAACGACTCCAAGACTCCATAAGCCAAACTCAGTTCTTGGTTTGAGGGCTGTGTTTCCTGAAAGCTTGCTTCCACCATCTGTCAGATAGTGCATTAAGTGATGCACCCTGATTATTGCCCCTGCTGCTTTTGTTGTCTGGGTGGACTGGTTAAACCTAGAGGCAGTTACAATCACACCCCTGGTTTGTGATCACCAGACCCGCACCTCCAAATCAAAAAAAAAACTTTAATGTTATAGGAGGTAAATGCAAGGACTTTCTTTGTCTGTGAAATCTGTTTGATCCAAGGTGGGGTCAGGCAGGTGCAGACCCAGTACAGAAGGGTACACCTAAAGTGAACAGTTTTGGGCACCACAGTGCAAAAAGGATATCGAGCTACCAAAAAGCATCCAGAGGAAACCACAAAGTTGGTGAAGAGTTTAGAGGGGAAACCATATGAGGAGTGGCTGAAGTCACTCATCTGTTCAGCCTAGAAAAGAGACTGAGGGGGGACTGAGGGGAGGAGGAGGAGCAGGCACAGCAACCAATGAGGCAGAAAGATGCGCCAGAGGAGGTTCAGAGTGGTGGACTGCTGGAACAGGCTCCCCAAGGAAGCAGCCAAGCCTGACAATATTACAGAAGCGTTTGGCCAACACCCTCAGACCCATGGTGAGGTTGCCCCATGCAGGTGCAGGTGCAGGGCTCCACGACCCTGTTGATCTGCTGCAGGGTAGGGAGGCTTTTCAAAGGGATCCGAACAGGCTGGACTGCTGGGCTGAGATCAGTGGCATGAGGTTTAACAAGGCCAAATGCTGGGTCCTGCACTTGGGGCACAACAGCCCTATGCAGAGCTACAGACTGGGAGAAGTCTGTCTAGAAAGTTGGCCGGAGGAGAAGGAGCTGGGGTGTTGGTTGACAGAGACTGAACATGAGCAAGCAGTGTGCCCAGGTGGCCAAGAACACTAGTGTCATCTTGGCTTGTATCAGAAACTATGTGACCAGAATGTCCAGGTAGGTTATTCTCCCTCTGTACTCAGTACTGGTGAGACTGCATCTTGAATCCTGTGTTCAGTTGTGGGCCCCTCACCACAAGAAGGATGTTGAGGCTCTGGAGCAAGTCCAGAGAAGAGCAACAAAGCTGGTGAAGTGGCTGGAGAACAAGTCTTACAAGAAGCTGCTGAAGGAACTGGGTTTTTTTAGCCTGGAGGAGGCTGAGGGGAGACCTTTTTGCTCTCTATGACTACTTGAAAGGAAGTTGAAGAGAGGAGGGAGCTTCTTCCAAGTGACAGGAGACAGGACAAGAGGTAACGGCCTCAAGCTCCACCAGGGGAGGTTCTCAGGCTTGACATCAGAAAAAAAAATTTAATGGGAAGGGTCACTGGGCAGTGGAACAGGCTGCCCAGGGAGGTGGTTGAGTCACCTTCCCTGGAGGTGTTTAAAGGACGGGTGGATGAGGTGCTGAGGGGCATGGACTACCAGTTGACATGAATAGTTGGACTCGATGATCCTGTGGGTCTTCTCCAACCTAGTGATTCTGTGACACCCCCCGCTCCAACCCAGGGCGTTCTGCCCCTCGATAACGCGGCTCCTGCCTCCTCGGTCCCGCAGCCCCCGGCCCGGCACGAGCGGTTTGGTTGTGCGCCCCCGGCCCCGCCGCTCGCTCCCCTACCGGCCTCGTCCTCGTCGATGCGCAGCGCCATGGAGATGCACTCGAAGGCGCGCTTGTGGCAGCCCCGCACCGCCTCGGCCGCGCCCCCGGCCTCGGGCCCGGCCCTGCCGCCGCCCCGGGCCGCCATCGGGGACAGGCGCTCGCGGAGCCAGGCGAACAGCAGCCCCAGCTGGAAGGCGACGAAGCGCAGCAGGGCGAAGGCGGCGAACAGCGGGTACGAGAAGAGGTAGAGGTTCCGCTTGTGCGGGGACGCCGCCGGCGCCGAGCGGGGGGGCCCCGCGGCCGGGGGCGCGGAGCTGGAGCCGCCTGAGCCCTTCTTTTTCCCTCTGCCGCCCGGAGAATTCATTCACCGCCGTGCGCCGTCGCCCGCGGCCGGGGACTGACGGCAACCTGCCATGGCGGCGGCCGCGGCGACGCCCCTTTCGCTCGGCCCCGCGGGGAGGAGGAGGCGACAAAGGGAGGCGGGGCCGGCGCTGCGGGTGTGGGGCGGCAGGACTACGACTCCCAGCGTGCCTCGCGGCGGGGGTGGTAGCACTTGGCCCCGCGCGGGCTCACGAGGGCACGCTGGGAGTTGTAGTCCCGCTCTCTTGGGGAATAAATTCTTCCTTTATATCTAGTTGAAATTTGCCTCTCCAGTTCATCCCTTGCCCCTAGTCCTGTCACTACAAGCCTGTCACTACCTCCAGGGATTGGGCATCCACAATTTCCCTTGGCAACCTGTGCCAGTGCCCCACCAGTCTCATGATGAAGAAATTATTCCTTATATCAAGCCTAAATCTGCCCCTTTCCAGTTAATACCCTTTCCCCCTCATCCTGTCGCCAAAAGCCTTTATCAATAGTCCCTCTCGAGTGGTCTTTTAGGTCCCTTTCAGGTACTGGATGGCTGCTATAAGATCTCCTCAGAACCTTCTCCAGCCTGAACAAGCCCAACTTTCTCAGCCTGTCCTCCTATGGGAGGTGCTCCAGCCCTCTGATCATCCTTGTAGCCTCTGGAACCTTTCCAACAGCTCCATATCCTTCTTGTGTTGAAGATTCCAGAACTGGACACAATACCCCAGATGAGGTCTCACAAGAGAAGAACAGAGAGGCAGAATCACCCTCTGTGACCTGCTGGCCACGCTTCTTTTGATGCAGCCCAGGATACAGTTGGCCTTCTGGGATGCAAGTGCACATTGCTGGCTCACATTTAGCTTCTCATCCACCAGCATCCCCAAGTCCTTCTCTGCAGGGCTGCTCTCAATCACATCATCCCCCCATCCTGAATTGAACCTGGGGATTCATTATCCCCACTGGAGTTGTGAAGTGTCCCGCAGGCAAACTGCAGTGCAGGCACTGTGCATGCTTCCCTGTGAGCATCAGCTCTCCAGATGCATGGATGAGGAGGGCTCAGGGGAATGTCCTCTTTTTTGAGAGCCACTGGCCCTGCTTGGAGATGTGTGACACCCAGTAACTTACTGTGCCCATCCTCCCGCTGCTGTTGAATTGCCCCGAGAGAACATTCCTCAGCGCTTTGTCTGCTCCACAAGTCGGTAATTGAAATGACAGGCTGTCTCCTCGCATGGTGGAAGCAGGCATAATTGAATATACATTATGGATAAATCATTTTGGAAAAGAATCTTAATTCTTTTTTTGTACCCTCAGTACAAATATGAGTACCCAGTTTTCCCAGGCACCCTTGTCAATTAATTACCCAACTGTAAAATTTATTTATTTGAGTTTTCCCCGGTGAGACAGATCCTCTCACTTCCTATTCTATGACTGGCCTAGCAAACAAGGGGAGGCCTCCACTGTTCGTGGTTTTACTACTGCCATATTTGATGCTATAGCAAACCCCTTCCTCTGTGCTTCAATCCCCTCCTCCCCTTTGATTTTTGGTTGTTCTGTTTGTTTTTCATTTTTTTGTTTCTTTGGTTGTTTTGTCACACACACACTGTTCTACAAATAAAATACTCAAAGCTACTAATGTTACATGATGGCAGATAGTCTCTTTCCTACACCCCAGAACTGCAGACAACAGCCAAGATGGTTCTGAAAGCACAGACTATGAATTAATTCAGTGCACCAGCTAGCTTCCCCACTTTATAGGAAGACGGCTGTGTTAACTAAAATGATATGCCAAATTGTAATCACTACTGTCCCCAGAGTTTTATTGTCTTTTCCTAAATTACTATAAAACTACTGTTTTTTTTCTTTTTGCTTATGCGACATATAGTTACTTCTACTACAGTAAGTTCCCCCAATAATGTGCATTGCTTTTTTAAATTACTTAGAAGACTTTTTCTTTTACCAACAGAACCAAACATTAGTCTTCTTACCATTTAAAATACAGATTTTCATTAATATATAAAATATCACATAAACATATAACATAAAATAACTATTCATGACCAGTCCACTTATGACTTCAGTATCTTCTTTAAAATACCTAGCTATCCTTTAAAAAAACAACAGAACCACAAAACAAAGAAATCCCTCATTTACCGATACAAAAAAATAACAATTTTTATGAATACCAAAGAAATTCTAGAAACTTCAAGCAGTGTTAATGCTATGTAGCATTAAAAAATATTAAGTGAAATAAGCCATCTGACAACAGATTACTGATCTACAGTCTCTACTATCCACCTACAATCTAGTGCGCCATCCATTCCTGAGCAGAACAGTAAAAAAGCTGGTGAAAGAATACATTATTAATAAATTAAAGGACAGATTGAATGACAATAGGAAGAGAGTGAGTCTCAAACAATCCTGACTGCTCAATCTATTAAGTTATTTTTACTTTTCTAAAAATTTAGAATGGCACCTTTGTAAGTCATCTGATTGTATCATGGCAGTAAAATATAGACTGATGCACTGCTAAATGTTTCCCCTGTTAGGGGAATAACAACTTGCTCAGCCAAAACACAGTTTCAGGAGTATACATCAGTCAGGAATTATGAGCAAATGATAATGCTTTTATTGAGAGCATATAGAATCAATTCACTATTGTGACTAGTAAATATTTTGGTGATCTGCAATTTTATTGACCCTCTCCCTGTATATTATGCTGGCTCTAGCATTCATTGGGACCTGTCTGTGAACTATTTGAATTAATAATCTGTCATAGAATCAATGTAGCTAAGAGTAAAAGCCTTAAGAAAGCCCAGGTCAGATGGATGTTTTTCTGCTGGCTGAGTAAGATGTCCTGGCCCAGCAAAGGCTCCTATGAACGTCAGAAAAGGGTGGGTGAAGAAATAAAGCCTGATATTTTCTGGAGTGGGGAACTGTTGGATCAGGTCATCCACCTGAGCTGATTTCACCTTGAAGATTGCAGAACTGTAAAACACAGGAGGTTCAATGTTGTATGTTAGCAAAATGTTTTGGAATCAGAGCAGACAATCATAGGAATTAGAAAGATGCACCTACCTGGACACCAGAATTAACAGTTGCACAAAAGGTCCAGTTAGGAAAACTTTTCTCACTCCCAACATGACTTCATTGCAAAAACTGAATACAACAGAGACCGTATAAATGGGGAAGCAGGTAGCTAGGTGTAAAAAAATGATTTGCCTTTGACAGCCAAACAACAAATTCGGATATTTTACATATAGTTCTACCAGTGACGTTTTAGAGAAAAAAAATGAAAAATCAGGAGAGAGCCTCAAAACAGAAAGAACAGCTTACACCTCTTCACCCTTACCTGTTGACATTAAGAATTTATTTGTATTCCTGTTTAAAGTTTAAAAAAAAACTCTCAGGATTTTGCCTTCTCTATTTTCACCTGGACTCCTTGACACCAGCTAATTTTGTCTGCAGTAGGTACTCAAACTAACACAAACACAGCATTAAGTTCTTCTACAATTCCAGGTCCTTCAGGTGAGTATCCAATCTGTGTCCGACTGCACTACGGGTTTTTTGAGCCTGCTTATCACACAGATATCACTGTCAGTTCTATAAACACTATGTCAGTTTCACTGATTTAAACACATTTCATAGAATCATAGAATGGTTTGGGTTGGAAGGTATCGCGGAGAGGGAAGCTCTGCACAATCAGTATGATTGATAAACAAGCTTCAGTTTATTAGCCAGAGTATACAAGTTATATAGCTTTCTTAACAAGACATAGGAGAGGCGTTTATCTAACAACACACTTCTACTTGGTTATTTCTTAAAAATAATGACTACATGTTTTTCTCCTACTTGCAGGCTACTGTTGTGTCCAAGTTCTTCGTTTCCCAGGCCCTGTTGTTGTACGGCAGGGGCATCTTGGCCTTGCCATGTTGCAGGTGGTAAGATGTACAAAGTTGCTACACAGAGGAGTTATCTAGTAGCTGCTGGAGCAAACCCTGGCCTTGCTGGGAAAGCTACTCTCCCACAGGAAGGAATCTCAAAGATCAACCAGTTTTACAGCTTCCACTAGATCAGGTTTTTCAAAGCCTTATCCAACCTGGCCTTCATAGTTATTTTTAAAAATTAGATTATAACCTCAAAGCATAAACTAATGAGTACATGGTATTTTCTGTTATTTCTCCATATTGCTGATCTTTTAAGATCATCAGCTAAGTCACTCATATACAGTGTTCTCACTGAAGGAATAGGGCAGAAAAAGGAATAGACCTGTTGTTGTAAAATAACAAAAAAGCTCATTTTCTAAAGAAAAACTGGACTAAAGAAATGTAACTGCTTCTTCAAGACAGCACCAAAACCAGTCTAAAGGCCTTTTTAATCTACCACCACAAACCATATTACCAGACACACAGAATTTAATTCCTAATGAAAACAAAACAAATAAATTAGGCATAGATGCTCAAATGGAACAGGCTGCCCAGCGAAGTGGTGGATCTGCTTTCCTGGAGGTGTTAAAAAAGCATGTAGACATCGCACTTTGGGATATGGTTTAGTAGGCATGGTGATTTTGGACTTGCAATTGGACTGGATGATCTTACAGGTCCAACCATAATGGTTCAATGATTCTAGGATAAACACTGTTGTGACTTGTTACTGTACAACTAAAGAAGGTGCAGATTTTCTGTTTCTTGATAGCTTCAAGTCAAGACAGGACAATTAAAGCTGATCCCTAAAGACAGCTGTGCAATTGCGTTTTTCTTAACCCAGAGACAACTGGTGGCCAACCTTGTTCTGCAAACTGTACTTCACACAGCTCTGAGAGGTTGTTTTGCTAACGAAACCCCATTTTAATTTCAAAATCAGTTTCAGCAAAGTTATTTTGCACAAAGGCTACAGTGAGCTCTTTGGACATCACACTGCATTGATTCTCAGTAGGTTTCTGTGTCACGAAACGTTCGAGTGATCCTGAAAATGCTGGCAAATAAAACTCTTGAAAACTCATCTTGGAGTTTTAGAAAGCAAGCATCCTTCATCAGGGCTCAGCAACAGGAGGGAGCGATCTCCATGATCTCCATCGATCGTGTGCAGTCAGACAAGAGCTGGGGACAGGAGTATTTCCCCACTTACGTGCACTTGGATTAATTTTCCTAGAAATCTTACATGCACTTTATTACTTCTCAAGGTCTAATCTTTATGTTATTATGAAACTTCACAAGAGTGAAACCTCTTCCTAAATTGGAGCTTTTGAGCTAGCTCTCAGCTCACATTTGAGACGGGCAAAGGCTGCAGAGGCGATCACAGAAGAGACATCTGTTCAGCACAGGCCATGCTGCCCTCAAGACCTTGTCATCTCCGAAGAACGATCAGTGCCTGGGAAAACACTGAAAGAACCCACGCTGTCAGAGGGACAATTACTTGGTGGAAACTTAACTCCACCTCACCTCAACTCAAAAATACCCCCTTCCTGTACCAGCGCCAGCCCCACGGC
This sequence comes from Piaya cayana, assembly GCA_013389865.1. Classification (NCBI taxonomy): domain Eukaryota; kingdom Metazoa; phylum Chordata; class Aves; order Cuculiformes; family Coccyzidae; genus Piaya; species Piaya cayana. Next base: position 94,623 of record WAAB01012026.1, on the reverse strand, counting down.
CCGGTGTGCGGGGCGGATCCAGCCCCCCCCCCTTCCCCGGCTCCATCCCGGGGCAGGCGGGGCCGCGCATGCGCTCGGGGCACCAGGCGGCAGCGGCGCACGCGTCAAAACAGCTTTACGACAGCGCCGGGGGACACGGGGAGTGAGCGGCGCCCCGGGCCCAGCGTGGGTGAGGGCAGCGCGGGGCCCGGACCCCCCTTTTATCCCTTCGTTACCCCGGGGCGGTGGGTTTCCGGCACGGCCGTGCTGTCGGGGGGTCGTGGTGCACGGGAAGGGAAGGGAGAAGGGGAAGGGAAGGGAGAAAGGGAAAGGGGAGAAGGGGAAGGGAAGGGAGAAAGGGAAAGGGGAGAAGGGGAAGGAAGGAAAGGGAGGAAAGGAAGCGAGGGCAAGAAGGGAGAAAAAGAAGGGAAGGAAGGGGGTGCCTCTGCACCCATGGGCACTCCCAGCTAGGTACAGAAGCAGTCATCGCTGAGGACTAGTTTTAAATGATGTATGCTGTGTTTTCTGATCTCAGAGCTGGTTTGTCAGTGGAGGGAATGCAAATCATAAGACACTTCTCTATTCTTTGTGTAGGAAAAATGCGTTCCAGTTTGGCAGTGGGGGGAGANAGGAAGGAAAGGGAGGAAAGGAAGAGAGGGCAAGAAGGAAAGGGAGAAAAAGAAGGGAAGGAGGGGGGTGCCTCTGCGTTCCCATGGGCACTCCCAGCTGGGCATGGAAGCAGGCCATCGCTGGGGACTAGTTTTAAATGATGGATGCTGTGTTTTCTGATCCCAGTGCTGGTTTGTCAGTGGAGGGAATGCAAATCATAAGACACTTCTCTATTCTTTGTGTAGGAAAAGTGCGTTCCAGTTTGACAGAGCAACCCCATGTGCTCCCTGCTACCCTTGCCTTGGTAACTGAGAGATGTGTCAGCCAGCTAGCACTTGTTGTCATCTCAGCTTGCTGACCAATTGTTTTTGTTATTGCTTTCCAAGATTACCGTGTGTCCAGCAAATTCCACTTTTCAAATCATGGAGGCAGAACAGATTATGGAGGGGCAGCCACAGGTATTGTAAGAAATGTTTGACGTGCATTATGTTACATGTGTAAAAGGAGCAATTCCACTTTGCTGACTGTGTGTTATTTTGCAGGTTCCAGAAAACCCCCATTCAGAATATGGTCTCAATGAAAATGTAGAGGTAACAAAGATTTTTATTGCTGGAAAGTACAGTGGAAGTCACATTCCTGACTGAGGGCAAAAATGTTGAGTCTTGTCTAACTTCAGCAAATGTAGTGTTCCCAAGAAAGTTAAATGGGAACTGACCTGATAGCTACTAATCCCTTGCATAACTGCCTGTTAATATTTTTTTCTGTTGTGTTGCTTCCATCGTACTAAAGGATACTGAACTAAATAATGAACCTGTTAATGAGGTGGGTTTTTTTGAAGTAGCCTATGATCATTATTTATTCTATCACTATCTATTATAAATATATATATACATATCTGTGTAGTATACTGTGTCACAAAAAGACAGACAGTCTTTTATTACAAAGAGGGGGATAGGAGTTGATGGGATTTCTGCAGAAGTATCAAAGGGAGGGATTCTTTTCATGTTCTTGTCAATAGAAATATTGGATCAGGATGATCCAAGCTATCTTAATTACTTATGCTGAGTAAGAGTACACACAATCCATTCTCTTTGCTGTTGGTAACAGTATGGCTTAGAATAATAACTGTGCTATTTATTTACTATTCCTTATTAAAGAAATGCCTTCAGTCTCCCTCCATTATAAGCTTCTACTCTGTGCTAAGCTTTTGCAGAAACTTTCTTGCTAAATGTCCTTTGTGACTCATTTCTCCGATAACTGCCTACCTGTGTGCCTCACCTTCCACTACAGAACCAAATTCCACTACAGAACCATAATGCATTGGATGCATTGATCACGTATTGGTAGACTTCTGTATGTTGCATTGAATACATTTGGTTTACTGGCAGTGGTGGGGTATAAAATGATTGCTCTGCCCCTGGAAGTATTCAAAACTGAGTTGGATGAGGTTTTGAGCAACCTGATCTAGTGGGAGGTGTCCCTATCCATGGCAGGGGGCTTGGAACTAGATGATCTTTAAGTTCCTTTCTGACCCAAACCATTCTATGATTCAGCACCTTTTTGACCAAAAGCCACTTGGAAGCTTTTTGCATGTGCTTTCTTTAAAGTATCTGTCTATGCTTTAATAGAGCATGGTCTTACGTGCTTGAATTTAACAGAATCCACTTTGTCATACTTCCTCTGAATACTAAAGTGCTTTAGGCTCTTTGTGTTATAAGTGCATGCACATAGAACCATTTAATTGAGACCACTCTTGTTAGTAGTCACTCCTGTCTCGGTGGCATAGAATTTATATCTGTGAATGCAAAAGCAGAAATAAAAATTATGGAGATTAGGTGTCTTCTATTTTATGACTTTCTAACATTGTTTCCTCAAACCAACATAATTTAACAGGCGACTCCTCTGGATTAGGTTTTTGTGCAAGGAAAAACATGCACTTTTACTAAAAGATGTGAGGAAGTTATTATCAGTGAATTGCAGAGGAATGAGTACCTTGTTTACACTTCAAAGTAGATGTGGCTGCTATTACCAATGTACATTCACTTTTTTTTTCTACTTCAGAGGATAGTAGAAAATGAGAAAATAAATGCAGAGAAAACATCAAAGCAGAAGGTAGATCTTCAGTCATTACCCACACGTGCCTATTTGGATCAGACAGTTGTACCTATCTTGCTACAGGGACTTGCTGTTCTTGCAAAAGAGAGGTAAGATGCTTCAAAGTTCCTCTGTTCTTAGGAGAAAAAGTAGGTCTCAAACTTGGGTAGTATGTCACCTTTCCAGACCTCACACAGACATGGTTTTGCTAGTTGTAAGAAAGTCATTACAACAGGTTTATGAACCTATCAATTACTATGATTGACCATGCAGGGTATGTTCCTCACTTAGGTGCATATAACACAATGACAGCTGTTTATTGAATTTTGTGATCTGTGAATGAGGTATGCTGCTGCAAAGGTTTTGGAGGGAAAAAGGTGTTGTTTTATCCCTTGTGAAGCAAGGGAAGAAGCTGTTGTAGTTTTGAACAAGATTTTTGTAGTGTGGAACTATAAAGAGTTCTGCTTGCCATTGAAAAGAAAGAGACAGACAAATCAGGCTGGACATGTATGTTTATGAGAGATGAAAACACCCTCTAGAGGGTGAGGCTGACCATGCCCTTTCAACACAGTTACAAATTGATAGTTTATCCTTTGAGTAAAGATTATGCTGTCAAGGTCCCCCAAGTCTTTTATCAATGTAGAAGAGTACTCAATATTAGCAAATGGTAATTCATCTTATCCAAATAATTTCTAGCCTTTTCCTGTATTTGAACTACTAAGTGAGTCATGCTGCATGTAAGCCATTCCTCACAGAATTGCATAATCGTTCAGGTTGGAGGGGACCCCTGGAGATCATCTAGTCCATCCCACTTGCAAAAGCAGGTTTACCTAGAGTAGGTCGCACAGGCAAGTGTCGGGGAGGTTGTGAGTATCTCCAGAGGAGGAGACTCTACAGAGCTCCCTGGGCAGCCTGTTCCAGTGTTCTGCCACCCTCACTATAAAGTTTTTTCTCATATTAAAGTGGAACTTCCTATGTTCCAGTTTGTGCCTGTTGCCCCTTGTGCTGTTGCTTGGCACTGTTGAGAAGAGTCTGGCCCCATCCTCTTGACTGTAAAACACGGCCTGAGGTGGATGCCTCGCTTGTTAATCTTTTTTCACTAAGGAAGGAGGTGTTCTTTATGGAGTCACATTACAAGAGTCAAAGTGGAACACTAGTAGAAGAGGTTTGGGGAAGGTATTGGGCGGGAAAACCCTAGCAGTATCAAACTGCCAAGGCCAAACGGGTGAGAAAGCTGAACTACTAGTCCTGCTCTATAATCTTCTGCTTAAAATTGAACTGGAAAGTAACTAATGGATGCTAATTTCTTTAAGGAGTATAGAGATGTTCAGGGACTAGCCCAATAAATCTGATGCCTATGCCTGGAATTCAGTAGTAATTACCATCTGGGATAGTGATCATATGGATAAATGACGTATTTGGGAGGAGGGAGTCAACACAACTTTTGTCAGGGATCATAAGTCTCTTGGAGTTCACTGAAGAAGTCATTGAGCACATATAAACATGAATCCAGTCTGCTTAAATTTCCAAAAGGCTTCTGGCATAGTCTTTTACTTAACAAGTAAATTGCTGTGGGACTAAAGGACAAGCCCTTATACGGACAAGGAACTAGTTGGAAGATGTGACATAAAGGAGAAGCAAATGGTGAAATTTCATAGTGAAATGAGCTCAACGCTAAAATCCTAAAAAGATAACATATAACTATTTGAAAAAGTAGCTGACAAAATTCATTATGATACTGAGTTTTACTGAATAGGTTGGGGTTTTTTGTCTTTTGTTTTCTGTTTGGTTTTGGGTTTAAGTTGATCAGTTGTAAATAATTGCACAAGGAACTACATAAATTTGGTGTGAAACTATGGGAGACTATGAAACTGAATGTATGAAAAAATGAGTACAAATAAGCAGAAAATTATGCACCTAGGAGGGTAATAAATACCCTAATGCTACTGACAAAATGATAGGTTCCGAGTTGACAATTACCTTAGAGAAAAATATTGTTAAACTGTTAAATTTATATGCTAATTCATTAAATGCATTAAGTGCATCAAAAAAGAATTCTAAATAACAGCACCTAGAAATTGAAATGGTACATATTGTCACTATTTAAATGTGTGGTCATCTTGTACTTTGAATATTGTGTGTAATTCCATTTTCTGGTATTCTGGTAGAATGTGAAAAATTGAGTGACAAGGTGGCCAAAGTATGGAATGCTCTCTGTGTAGGGAGTGACTGAACAGATGATACTTCAACCAGGAAATGAGATTTCTGAGAGTGTACTAGGAATCTGTTAAATCACTAATAGCATGGAGATGCTGTATTGGGGTGGGTTGTTTATTAACTATTCTGAGATTGTAATCAAATTAAGCTAGGAGGTTGCAAATTAGTAATGAACAAAAGGAGGTGATCCTTCACAGGTCACATAATTAAAATATAGCATCAGGCTCAGGACATTAAACATTTTATTTGGGCTCAAGGGGCAACTAGTAAAAGTCATAGAGGAGTCCACCCAGGACTATCAAGGTGCTGGCTCAGGAAGCGGCTTAACTGTCTAGGCTTGTAAAAAGATGGTCCAGAGAAGTATCTGTACGCATCTCTTCCATTCTGCATGCTCTTTATAGGCATATTTACAAACTACCAGTCTGACTCAGTGTGGGATAAGTAATCATGTCATTTATTGTTTATATGCAAATCCAGATTTGCAGGATTCACGTACAGTAGCTTAAGGAGCTGTTAAAAACTTGCCAGTGATCAAAAGTGTGTGTTATCGACTACTTACAAGTTACTTTTCAGACTTAGAGGTTTTGTTGTGTGCATTTAAGAAGAAACAGCGGTTACCAGAAATCCTGATAACAGCTCTAATGCACAAGCCACAAAATAACCATTTCAGGAAAATGAAGCAAGAAAGCACTGACAGATTAACTTTTACTTTATAATTCACCAGTTAAAGAAATAAGCAAACGCCTGCAACTTCCAATGACGTATGCAGAGTCCTTATACTTGTAGAGTATACCCTGTTTTAGGTATGTAACTGCTTTAGCAGTTTAGTAATATTGAACCTATGGTGACCAAGACTCGTTAAAAACTTACTCATGAGACATAAAGTGGAAATTTGAAGGGTAAACGTAGGTAGTTGGTCATCCCTAAACTGGTGCTTGTAGGTGTTTGGGAGGAGTTCCGTTGCTTTTCAGAGAAGGTGACTTATTCTTCAGCTACCTAATTTCATATAGCCAAAATAATTGCTTTTGATTTACTTCTTTCTTTACAGACCACCAAATCCCATTGAATTTCTAGCAGCGTATCTTTTAAAAAACAAGTCACAATTTGAGGACCGAAATTAACTCCATATAAATGAGGACTGTTTGGCTGCTAGACTGAAATGCTCATTTGCCACAATTTGTTTTCTGCTGTAAAAATCCTTTGGAACCATGACATTGTCTTTCTTAATTGCAGTTTGCTTTACTTTTTGCGTTATTTAATAAAGAACACTTTACATTTCATTTGTTAACTTGTTTTAAACTAGCTATTAAGAGACTTTTCAAAATAAAGTACTGAAACCACTATAGACTATGAAGGTCTGAGTAATTCCGTGGGGCTACATCACCTGCATGCATGAAACAAAGGAGAATCACATAAATGATAATGTTGGTTTTATATAGCATTTTCATGTGCAAGGTACCTAAAGAGAAAGCAAATGAATTAAGAGCAGTTAGAATTTATTTTGAGGATGGATGGATTGATCAGGCAGAAAGGAAAGTTCTTGCTTCAGAACACCAGGAAAAGGGTTTAGTTAAAACAATTATGTTCAGCAGCTGAAGAGATCACCTGCAGACAGTGTCCAGCATCTCAAGTGTTTACATGAGTGACATGCTGTTCAGCGTTTGTTATTTATCTCCTGTGCCTGCTGTGCTGGATTCAGCTGAAACACAGAATGAAGTTTCAAGGGACTTATGAAGGTTCTCTGATTCAGTTCTCTGTACTATTGAAGCATTTTTTCTCTGTCAAAGATAATCCTAATCTATCCACTAAAATACTGAGTGTTCTAATTTCACTTCCTCTCCCCTCCCTTAGGTTTACTAATGCATTTTGCTGTTCCTATGCTTTATCTGTCCCCTTCTTGTTTATTTTTTCCTGTAGTCCCCTCAGTAGGGGTAAAGGCCAAAGACCTCAGGGCACAATAGAAGCAGCTGTGACAGAAGGCTGAGGGTCAGATGGAATTAAGACAGTAAACATGTTGTGGAAAAAGTACTAGCAACTCTCTGAAAATACAATTGTTGTAGCTGGAGAACTGGCTCACTAAGTTATTGGTAATGTGTACAGGATAGTCACAGCCCTCAGAATTCCCATTTTTGTTTTCTGAAGCTTGTAACAAGGAGTTGTTGTAATCCATGTTGTTCATTAGCACTGGATACTGGAATCCAGATTAAGCATAGCCCAGTTTCAGTAAACAGAGTGAACAACTATAATTTGTTTGACAGTCATAGAAATAGTAAACTTGGCTTCCAAAAGTTGCTCAGTTAATCAAAATCCTATATTCAAATGAACTTCAGTATTGACATCTTACCATTCCCATCTCCATTCCATGTTTCTTATTTAATTGCTTTAATATAGCGAGCATTTAAAGGCTTGTAAATTACATTCTTGCTGCAAGGTTTAGAGTTTTTTTTCTGTGTAAGATTAAAGGCTACCTATTTTTTTTCTTTTGTAATTATACATAAATTCACAAAAAGAGGGCTTACGTTTCTCATTTGACTTGTTCCTGTGATAATTTGAAGACTTACATCGTATTTGCAGTATATTCAGGTGGCCCACTGCACAAATAGTATTTGCCCTTCTCCTGCCATCTAGATGACTTTCCTATGGTAACCTGAAAAATTGTTGGTTTTAACATAGTATTGTTTCTTTAAAAGCTTATACACAGGGGTGTAAGAGTGGCCAGAAAGTAGATCCTTCAGAAGTAAAACTTAATTTTTCAATTGTCTGCTGACTTGCAGGGGATTGAGATCTAGCTGTTAGAGGAAGATTCTCAATATTTTGTGTTTCTTGAATTAGTGAAGTCCCAGAGCAGCAAGACTGGTGCACAACAACAAATAAAAAAAAAAAAAAAAGGAAAAAGAAAAAACCCTCGTAAACACAAGCTGAAAAAGCTGTTTTTTGGCAAATGTACAGAAACTGTGGAATGAAATCACTAGTTCTCTTGTGTTATGGTGAACGCAGTCTCCATCAAACACTGACACTTAAAAAAAAGACTAAGGATTTTAACAAGTTTTTTAACTTTCTAGAATGAATAACATTTCAGTGAAGACAAGGAGACACCCTATAAAGACGCCATACTGCTATTTTTATTGCTAAAACAGCATTCCAAGGTTTCATCCATACGTGACAACATTGCAAAATTTTAAGAACTGTTATATGTGGAAAAAAAAATTCTGTGCTGATCCCCAATATCTCTATTGAAAATTTGTGCAATCTTGCCCAGACAGAGCAATTTTTCCTATATCACCATGCCTGAATTCAGAATACAGTCAGACTTCTCATCTTACAGTAACATCCTCCAAGCAACTGCACAGAAGCTTGTAAACACACTGGACTTCTGCACAGCTCTTGCATCAACCTAGGATCTCAACGTATGAGTGAGTACCAGTCTTCAGGTGAGCCATACCTGCCAGCAGCAAGCCACCCACTCAGCTGTTGATGCCACTGTGTGGTACACAGTGTCATCTGCTGTTGTCTTCCCATCTAGGCTGGTTCAAGAAAATGAAAGGCCAAGTTTGCAAGGTGATGATTTTAGAAGATTTACTACTGCAGCTTTTATGGGAAGCTTCCTTCAAGAAGATAACTTGAAATGTTACCAGCAGCAGTGAAGTCACCAGCTCTAAGAAATTTTAGTGATTCTTTCAAGGGTATGAGAAAACAACAACAAAAAGTGCAACCCTATCCCTTTACCTGTTAAATTTGTTTTGCTAATTAGGATTTGCTGCATAGAAAATGCACTGTAATGGGTAGATAGCAAGTTACAGTACTATCTGAATAATAAGATTGTATTTTAATCTGTTTCTCAAAGTTAGGGAAGCAGTGATAAAGTCTGAATTTTCAAGGCATTTACTTGATTTAAACTCTCCCACTACAAAACAGTGAAAATTCTGTGAAGAGACTTAACAGATGCTTGCTACCCCAATTTAATCCAGAAAGAAAGAGTACTGTTTTCCCACGAGAAATTCCAGTTCTGAGGGTTTCAAGATAAATGTATTTAATTTTGAAATACAAACTAAAAACCAAGTGATTTTACATTTATAAAAATGAGGAACTCATCAATAAAATGGAGATGTAATGGGCTACAAATTATTCATAGATATAGAATAAAAGCTTGAAGAAATAAGGTGGTAACTTTAGATGTATGACAAACCACTGCTAAATAGCTGAAATTACCTCTTGATTCTTAAACGACTATTTTTCACTTTCCTCTATGCTACCCTAGGTAACCAAGTTAGTATATGCTCTGAAAGGCAGTAAAACTAAGTAGACAATAAACCAGAATACCAGGTTAACAGCACAGCACACCTTCCAGGTTAAGTATTTTAGATCCAAAATCCATAAGTTAGTATTCAGTAACTGTGGGAGAATTATATATGACTCATGCAGTATTTTGAAGTCTGCATGCTTAAAAGCTCCTACCGAGAACATTTATCTTTACCTTGAAGATGACTGCGACAGGATTTCCCACTAAAAGCAATTCTGATCAAAGGGTTCTACATTCTCATATTCTGAAGCCTGTTACCACCTAAAAGTACANTTTTTTTTTAATTTCCAATTTATCCAGGACTTTCTCTGAAGTCAGTACAGGTCTCTGAGCTGTCCATTTTACTCTGAAGTGTTGTCACTACTGTAAATGCAGTCTGATGAAAAGAACTTCTCTCTCCCCTATTTCTAGAAATAAAACAGCTGCTTTCAAACAAATGAAAAATCTGAAAAATTCTGAAAGACAGAAGCAGTTGAAACCAGCAGCTTGGAAGGGAAACACATGAAACGAATCCCTCTGCCCACCAAGCCTGATAGAATACACGTTTGTATTTATTCTTATCATTGTACTAATTACATAACAGATTATTCTTAGCTAAGCCTTAGCTTGTGTCCTCCCTTCTATTTTGTAGTTAGAATTCATTTTAAGAGTGACTACGTAGCCTAGATGACAGAAGTACAGAATGTCAGCTGCTACAGAAAAAGGCATTTTACCACAATGAAAATGTATCAGCACTGCTGCTGCTAACATTCATTATTCTAATATAGTTTTAAGTGAGGACTTAAATGCTATGTGAGTTATTACAGGGCAGTTTACAGAAGCGCTAGTGCAACACTGACTAGGTATGTGTCATATTCCTCTTCCCAATGTGCTTTTTTCTCTCTTCTCAAAGTTTGTTTAGCAATTGTGCAAATAAACCAGTTTTCTAAGAGAAGCCTAAATTGATAAAAGGCTGATGGATTGTTGAGAAGTATTTCCTGGAGAGCGTATGTCCCTCTTTTCCTCTGGTGTACATTGAGGTATTTACAAGATGGATCATTTCCCACCAATACTATTTCAGATGCTATTATAAGGAAATGGAGATATTTCCGTTCTAAGGAGCATGAAGTCTGGAGTGGCCACCTTTAGACAGTAGAAGGAAGGACTGCTAGGAATAGCAGGTTTTTCAGATGGAGAATGACAGTTTCTAAAGAGGAAAACCTAGAGTAACGGTGATGGTGAACAGCTTCCTGAGAAGGGAGGAGACACGAAGCAGACAGTGAGAAAAGCATGATAGGAAAGAAGGCAAAATAAACCATGTCCAAGAAGACAATAAGAGCAAAAACCAAGAAAGCAACATACCTGAAAATCTGGGCCTGCTGAAGATGTGCCATCCAAGCTGGGCACAGGATATGCAAGGAAAACTGCACACTAAGGGCACACTAACTGCCAAGTCACTCTTGCCACAATCTGCCTCCGTGCTTTTCTTCCAGGTAAGGAACAAACTACCAGCAGACATACATGTGTAGCCGAGGTCTGTGCTTCAAGGGCATGCTGATCTGGGGAATCTGTCTGTGCATTGTGTCAGCCCTCCCCTGCACTTCAGGGAAAGATGACAGAAATAAACCTGAACAGGTAAGTGCTTCTGTTAATTTCCCTGTACAAACAGTGCTCAGAAGAATTACAGACAAAGCAGGAGGATCTCCCAATCTCACTCATGCTTCACAGCATTCACTGGAAGCTGAGTACAGTTTCCTAGCCTGTGGCTGGAACACTTCCATACCCCCACATCCTGAGCACCTCGAAGCCCAGCACCGCCATATTCTATTTAACTGAAGTGCTGCCTGCTTTTGTTTCTGCCTCTTTCATGTGTGTTGTGCAATACTGACGGAGTGCATCACCAGTTCTTAAATAAACAATCCATGATCAGGAGGGCATAGAAGTTTTAAAAGAGAACCCCCCCAATCACTAAACACTGCTCAGGCGGATTGTGTCCACCTGTAATAGGGAACAAATTAAAAAATCCTACTGTCACCCTTGCCAGTGGAAACAGCAGAAATTCCTCCGATGGTACTACTGATGGCAAGCTTTGGCCCAAACAGGCAGAAACTGAGGAGAGTGTCCTCCAGCTTCACTGAGCTCTGGATTGAGTGCGCTAGGTGGTAACAGCGAAGGACAGACACTCACTGGAAAACACGCTGCCATGGTGTTTGTAGCGTACACCACAATCTGAAGGATGGAAAAAAAAAGCTTTCTATGACCTGCTAAAACTGACCTGCAGTTGTTCCTCTGCATCAATATGGATGCCATGTTCACATTACATAAAGGAAAAACTTCCATCTTAATCTAAACTAATCTATCTGAGAAAAAAAAATACACAAGGAAAAAAAGATTAATGAGGAAAGGAAGGGCAAAGGAAATTTTAAAATGCACAAGGAGAAAATTAATCCAGCCTGAGTTATGCAGCAACAATAACAAAATACATAAAAGACATTTGAAAGGATAAGCCGAAGAGGGAAAAAAACCCACTACATAAAGAACAGTAGTAAACCCAGGAGAAAATACTTACAAAATGGTTTTACTTATTATACCATCTAGATTGCCACTTGGAAATTCTTATATTTTATTTTCATTGCAGTGAAAGTGCTTCTTCCTCTAAATGGTAGAAAAGAATACCAGTTCCCCTGAGATGTTCCTCCTAGCAGCCTCCTCCAATTGTTCTTGGTGGACTGTAGGACAATGGTGCCTCAAAAATTTGAACTCTATGCTGTCATGAACATTTCTCTAAGTATATAATCATAACATTTATTATTCTCCATAGAGCAAAACTTAGCCTGCGCTGCATTTAGTTAACTTCATTGAGGGATTAGTAGTCAGTTCAGGAACTATTCAACTATTCCCAGTACTGAAGTTTATGTGAAACATTTGAGAATTATAAATCAGTATCATAAATGCCAATATAGTTTTATGTTAGAGCAGTCAGGCAGGATAGTTCTTCCAGTCTATGCAGCAGTTATAATCCAGATTAACCTTTTCCAACATACTATTTGTAAAATAACAGAAGAACACTATAAGGACAGATAAGAGCAGAGAAGTCTACATAAAAAGTTAGACATTTGCTGGGATAGTCAGGCCCCATTTTCTCAATACAACCTATTACAAATACTATTAAGTGGAGACTCCAGTCCTTATTGCTGCACTGGGAGGCCAGTGTAAGGAGAGGATCTGTGCTGATGAAAGTGGCATCAGCCATCTCTCTGCAGCACGAGCCTTTTCTGATCTTGAAGACATACTGCAAGCAATGCCTTTGTCCTCAGTTCCTTTTGTTTTACTGTTAAACGAAAGCACAACGAAACAACCAGAAGCTCTGTATTTTGTATGCAGTTATAACTGGCTAAAGCCTTTTCTATGAATAAAATGATGTAAGGGGGGAGAACAACGTGTTCCCTGGCCCGGCCCAAGCATTTTCCACCTCACAAAGCATCAGCCTGCCTTGATACCTTAATGGCTGCAGCTCCTCATCTCTCTTGTTGCGGCCTCCCTCTCTCCTGGTTGTATCTCATACATCAGGGGATAAAATTGCTTTTTCCCTTTTGTACTGGCCATACTCCCCTTTCCGGTTCTGCCTCATTAGCTATTTTGGGCTATGCTTGATGTCTCCATGGCAGCAGTCCACTTACTAAGCTAATGGAAAAAAAAAATTAAAAGGGTAGAGAAGGATTAAGCAGAAGGGAACTGGAGACTCGTACACAAGCGGAAGGGAAGGCACCGTGCAGGCTCGGCCAGGGACGCGGGCCCGCGGCCCAGAGAACCCCTTGTTCCTTCAACCTGTCCCCCGAGCCCTCCGCAACCGACCCGCGGAAAGCAAGAGGAAGGTCTAGGGCCCCGCACCACGCCCTCCTCACGGCGAGGAGGCACCGCCAGACGCCGCCGCCGCCACTCAACGCGGCCCGTCCGCACCCCCAGCCCGGGCCCCGGGCCGCCATGAGGTCGGGGAACAGGCCTGACCCGCCCGCAGCGGGGACACCGGGTGGCGGAGGGGCCGGGGCCACTAGGCCTCCAGTCATGGGATGGGGGGAAAAAGAGGCGGGGCGGGCCTCCCCGCGCCCCCCTCTCGCGCCCCACGGCCTCCCCTCACCTGACCCGCGCCCCTAATCTTCCCTCGCCCCACGGAGACACGGCGCCAGCCAATCAGCGCGCCCGGCGGCCGTCGCCACGGCAACGCGGGCGGCCAATCCGAGAGGGGCTGCCCCTGCCGAGCCCCGCCCACTCGTCTCCCCCCCTTTTCCTTCCCCCCACCCCGCCTCGAGGTGGTGCTGCTCCGTTCCGGGTCTGTCAAAGCGGTGGGCGGGCGCGGCGGGGCCGAGCGGCCAGTGGCGGCGAGTCTTTTGCTTTCGTGCCCAATAGGGGAGCGGCGGTCCACGGGAGCCGAGCGGGACCAAACCCAGCTGCCGCCGCGGCCTCGGCCCCTTCGCGCGCTTCCCTCNAGCAGCGCCGCCGCCGCCGCCGCGGCCGGGCCCGTTCCCCACCGCCTCCCCCGAACACCATAGGCGGCTCCGGCACCAAGATGTCCAACCGCGTGCTCTGCCGGGAGGCCAGCCACGCCGGCAGCTGGTACACAGCCTCAGGTACCGGCGCCGGGGGCTGAATCAGCACTTTCCGACGCCGGGAACGCGGGCGGTACCGGGCCTCGCGGGGTGCGGGGAGGACCGGGGGCTCTGCCCCCGCCGCACACAGGGACGAGGGGTGGGAGTTGGGGACGGGATCGAGAACTGATCGGGACGAGAGGGGAGCCGGGGTCGGGAACCTCCCGGTTGGGAGAAGGGGACCCGGGGTCGTGGTTCTCCCGGGAGCGGAGAAGCCGGAGGTCGGGAATCTCTCGGAACGGGGCGAAGGGGAAAGCCGAGGGTCGCGGGCTCTGGAGTCCCGGGATGGGGAGAGTCGGGGGTCGGGAGCCTCCCGGTTGGGAAAGGGGGAGCCGGAGGTCACGATCCTTCGGGGAGCGGAGAAGCCGGGGGGTTGGGAACAGGGGAGCGTGGGGGCGGGGTGTGTCGGGGACGTGGTGATGAGGGGCTCCTCCCCCGGCTCCCCCCCCCGCACGGCGCGGAGTTGGCGGCGGCGCCTCCGTATTTTGTCCCCGCGCCGAGGGGCGCCCGGAGCCGCCGCCGCGCTCCCCGCGCCCGCCCACCGCCGCCCGGAGC
>WAAB01012026.1:0-80170 GCA_013389865.1 Piaya cayana | reverse complement strand
GGGACGGGATCGAGAACTGATCGGGACGAGAGGGGAGCCGGGGTCGGGAACCTCCCGGTTGGGAGAAGGGGACCCGGGGTCGTGGTTCTCCCGGGAGCGGAGAAGCCGGAGGTCGGGAATCTCTCGGAACGGGGCGAAGGGGAAAGCCGAGGGTCGCGGGCTCTGGAGTCCCGGGATGGGGAGAGTCGGGGGTCGGGAGCCTCCCGGTTGGGAAAGGGGGAGCCGGAGGTCACGATCCTTCGGGGAGCGGAGAAGCCGGGGGGTTGGGAACAGGGGAGCGTGGGGGCGGGGTGTGTCGGGGACGTGGTGATGAGGGGGAGTCAGGGAACCTCTCGATTGGAAAAAAGGGGGAAGAGGAGAAGCCAGGGGTCGAGAACCCCCGGCTGAGCGAGTCGGCAGCCGGCTGTCGGGAACCTCCCGAACCCGGGGAGCGGGGCTGTGTGTGGGGAGCCGGGGGCCTCCCGCCTGGGAGAATGAGAACTGGGGGTCGTGGGGCTCTGGGGAGCGGGGTCCCGGCTGCCTGGGCAGGGAGAGCCCCGGAGGAGCAGCCCCTCCCGGCCCGGAGCCGGCAAAGCCGGGGCTGGATCGACCCCTCCCGGTGTGGCTGCCCCTGCTCGGAGACGGGCTTCGTCTCAGCCTCACGCCTCAAGGCAGCGGCGGCGGAGCCGGCCTCGGTATTGTGCCTCGCACCGAATGTTGCCCGTAATCCGTATAAAAAGCACGCGAACAAATTTCGGTATTTTGGCATGTTCTTGTGTTTTGTTCCACCTCCCCCCACCCCGAAAGGATACAGGATGTCTGGAGTGTTCTGCATGTTTAGAAGGCAGGTGCGTGTGTGAAATGAAGAGGTTGATTTATTTAGGTTTAGCCTAAGATGAGCTTCTGCCTTGTCTTGCAGACCGTCTTTTGTAGTACAAAGCAGCAGTACAGAATAGGCTTTGTCCATTTAAAAATGTAGTATTTGCAGAGAAAGAATAGAAAAAAAGATGTGATGTGCTAGAGGGCAGGACTAGCGCTCCACTTGCCCTCCCAAAGACAGAAACCTGTAATAATGGCTCGGTTGCACATATGTTTGGGAAGAAGTTTTGTTGGGTTTTGGGGTAGAGCCCTGCTGTTGTGGCTCTGATGCATGTTTGTATTTTCAGAGCTGTTAAAGGAATTGGTATAGAATAGTCTTTTACTGGCCTCGGGAGTCAAGATAATCAGAAATCTGCATGTGAACAAGTGTAGATGAACAGGAGGCTGTGGTTCAGAGGGGGGGGAATGCAATTGAAAAAGAAGAGATGCATTCAGGATCCTAAGCTGACATTTAAGAAGAACTAGATATGAGAGATCACTTGCTTCCCTTGGCTGTAATAGGTGCTGTTATACCTGTTTAACGTTCCAAACATAACTGTTGTGTCCATTACCAAACTGGTCTCAAATCTTCATCCAGTGTCAATAGCTTGCAAATACAGTCTTTTCCAATGGTGTAGAAAGGTAGATAGTGCTCTTTTTTACAGAAAAAACCCAAAGTCGTGTCAAAGGTGTAGATTTAAATGCATGCAAAGACATCAAAATTTTGAAGTGTTGTGGTAATGCTTCCCGACTTGATTGTGCTATTTAATGAATAAGGTAGAAAACTGATTTGCAGTGTGGAAGGCTACGTGACCTTACACATAGCTTGTAGGTAGTTTGATATCTGACTTCATGTTGAGTTACTGCTGGATACTTGCAAATAAGAATTTTAAGGTTTTTAATTATTAAGAGGCATAGATGCCGTGTTTGTCTGTTTTGTTCTGTACAAACTCAGTGCATAATTTTGTTAGACTATGCCCTGGTTAGTCTGTGTGACTAGTCGGGCCAGTACTACTTGTCTGTAGTGGAACATCCAAATCATGTTGCTCCCATGGCTTTTGGGCAGCCCTCTGGGTGTTGCTTATTTAAGAAGTGTGGGATGGTTGCCCAGACACCCTGCATCAAAAAAAACCCCCAAACTGAATAATGTAATGAGTTATGGTGACTGTACTTCTGACAAGTTAAATTGTACCTGTTACACTGTGGTGGAGGTAAGTGGTTGATGTTGCACAGGCTGGAGCTGTGGGAAATGTGCTTTGTTTTCCTTAAGCAAGAGCATTAATTATGTGTCTTTCTACAGAGTGATCTTGTGCTGATTTGGTAGGGTGTGTGGGAGCAGGAATTCTCCCTGTTCAACAAGACTGGGATTACCCATTATTTGCTACTTGGAAACTAGGTTTTGTTTGCCATTCAGGGAGGTTCATCAAAACTCAAGAGAAACAAATGAGGACTGAGAGGGTCTGTCTTCATCACAGACTTAACTGAGGACCTTCTTGTATTGTAGGCCAAACTCTCATGTCATTTGCCATTTCAGACTTGTAACATAGGCTCAGTCATAGTACCTGAAGAAAGTCTGGGGGCTTAACTATGTGGTTTCAGCTGGCTTAGCTTCAAGGATGGAGCTGGGGCAGGGATTAAAGTCTGAATTGTGATAATTCTTCAGTGCGTTCCTATGATTCTTTAGGAACTGTATTGTCAAGTCCTCCTGCCTATTCTGTTCTTACTGTCTCATCCCAGAAGTGATTTGCTGGGTTATGTATGTAAACTGGTTAGCATTTAAGCTTCCTGTTTTGTGAAAACTGCTCTTCCTGACAGATCTGAGTTTGATTACATGAGGCAAGCAGATGCCCTGTTAACCATCATCGTGCTCTATAGTTAAGATGACCTTGTCTAAAAGGGTAATGAGAAGCATGATTTTTGAAGGATGTCTTGAAAATCATTGTGTCTGGAAGTACTTCAAAGAGGCTGTGTGAAGATGAAGTTTCTAAGTGGCAGTTCATCCTGAGGTGCATGGTACCTGAGGGTAAAATGTCAACAAAATATCCAAAATGATCCATGACATCCTGAGTTGGTATACTTAAAAAAAAGTAAAAAAAATTGTATGTGTCAGATTTGGTTGTAGAAGCTGGCCCTGGGAAAGAGAGGCTGAAGCCAGCTGAGGGAGAAGAGGACAATGAATGGATCCAGAATGCAAACCAGCTTTTGTGGCCAGAAGATATCCTTGAATAGGATTAGCTAGCTCCCCTGTGCTTCTGCTGTGGAAGCAGTATCAGAGGTGGAGCCACAACCCTGTAAGAGGGATCCACTACTCTTCGTGGAAGGCCAGTGTAATTTATGTAAGAGGGTTTAGAAGAAATGACACTTGTCTTTAGAGACTGCTAATTTATGTTGGGCAATAGATGCCTTAGCTGGGAGTAAATACACCCCCCCCCCCATTTTCTTCAGCTATGGGGATATGCACTGCTTAGGTTCTGCTTTGCAATATACAAACATGCACTACATTCTAGTGCAAGTACATCACCTAATTGTATGATGCTAATTAATATTTCAGAGCAGGTGAGACTGGCTGTGCAATTATGCACATCCAGACACGTTCACATGTTAGAATGTCACGTATCTCTGTAAGTAAATAAGTTGTTATTGGAGGGAAAGTGAGGTCCCAGGCTTAAAACTCATTGCTTCCTACTCACTTGATGAAGCTGAGGAAGGGAGTGAGGAGGGAAAGATAGGCTTCACAGTGGTGTTAGCATTTAATTTCCTTTGTGTCCTCCATCCATAATTGTGCTGCTGTTAAAAAAGAAAGCAAACAAAAAACCAAAAACATAATTAAAAAGCAAGTTCCTTAAGAAGTGTCTATAGTTGAGCTCAGTATGAAAAATTTGACCAAAATTATTGTAGTATATTCTCCTCTAGAATTCTTGATATGAGGAAGTTCATCTTCATTCCATATCAGCCCTTGTAGCATCTTAGTGGACTTCAGACATGGACCTGTGGAGCCAGCTACCTGGCAGCAAACTAACAATGAACTCTGGTCAGTTGTTCCTCCACCTCTTTAGCAGCAGCAGTGCTGAATGTGGGGTGTTTTGCAGCTGAACCTCCAAACTGAAATAGCATGACCATTGCTGATAGCGAGCCACTGGTCTAAATAATGTCTTTTTTCACTTGCAGACTTTGATCTATATGTCTGCTTTTAAAAACGTTAAAATGATATGTGGTATGCCATTGCTTCTGTGGAAGAGCAGCCTGACACATGGTGGCCACTAAAAACATTTGCAAAAATGAGATAAAGGCATGCCATGTATATAAAAGTATCACCCTGTTGCACTGCTGTGTCTAGATTATTGGGTCTTTTAAAAAAAATATATTACATTCTGATTTGGTTTTGGAAGGAAGTCCCACTCCTGCTGGGTTAATTCAACCACCTAGTATCCAGACCTCTTGAGAAATTGATTTTTACCAGCAGGGGGAAGAGGAAGATTAAAGACAACTTTGAAACAAAAATGACATAATTTTCCATGACAGGGCAAATGCATTCCTAGATAGAAAAGGAGCAACTGAAATGTAACGGGAATTACATGCTATTCTGAGCATGGACTTTTTGTGGGACAAGGTGTGGATGCTCTCTCCTGATGCATTCCTCCATGTGAGTAGATTCTGTGAATGCTGGGCATTTTGGGGGGGAGGAATCAATCCATACATACCTGAAATCAAAATAATAATTGGCATATGTGCTTTTTTTTCCCACTGTGTAGCATGCCATTACAAGTGAGATGTCACAGGGCAGAGCACTTAACATGGCTTATTTGCTGGCACCTGGCCTGCCTTGCCTGGCTCCTGCAAGTGCTAATTGAACGCTGTACCACTCTTTATTAAAACATTTATTAAGTTGTTTTCTTTTTTTTCTGTTGCAGCTTTTCCCCAGTCAGTGTCATGCTGCTACAGATAAAACACAAAGGTTTTTGGTAGGCTAATCCAAGTCACAGAAATAAAATAAAATTGAAGGGGGGTGTGTGTGTGTGTGAGAATAACAATACCATGTGATCTGAAACTTGTGCTGCCAAATGAGTTTGTCATTCTGTTAGGTATGGCTTATTTGTCCATTTTCCTTGACTAAGCCATAGTGGTTAGAGGTGTGCTTTCTGGCAGCCTATGCAAAGTTGTCTGAACTAGGAGAACCTTGGTTCCCATACACTTACTGATGCAAATGCGAGTTGGCAGGGCAATTGCTCTGTTGACTTGAAAGGCCTTTGCACTTACTGTCTTCAAAGCTGTTTTTTATGATGAACCAAGTGAGTGGTCTGTCTCCACATAAATGTTTGAAGAAAATTTTAATGTCATGGTACTCTTGAGTTCAGAGTTGGTTTTCTGCTGCCTTGGCTTGTAAGTAAAAGAACTCCACAGGAGGTAGGCACTGACTTCTTGTTGCTAGTGTTTGTTAGGATTAAGTTTCTAACTTGTCTGGGCAAGAAATGCCAGAACTTCCAAATAACTGGCTGTCATGGGCTAGGGATGTTCAGACCATGTCTTTTGGGGCGAGGTCTGCATGGTGGTGTTTAGGTCAGCTGGAAAGCATAATACTTCAAAGAACTTCTGCAGATCAGAAAATAAATGGAAAGACAGTTGTGTGCAACTGAGTGATCTATTTAGAAAATATGCTTTTGTCGAAGTTGGATATGATTTTAGCATGTTTGTACTCACTTCTGTCCCTTTCTAATTTCCAATAAGACTTGCATTAGTGTGGGTTTTTTACTGCCAAATACTGTGGGGTTTTTTTTTCTGATGTCAAAATCTACTATTTTTCTGTTAATAGCTCTTTAACCAATTTTGATGTGCAATAGCAGTGGAATTCTGAGGTAGTAGAGCCTTTCTCACTTAAATCTTTTGGGATTGGGGGCCCTGGAGAGCAACATGAAAGTGTCTATGTTAATGAATAGTGATGTAATCCAGCATTTGTGTGCTTGTTGGCACGAGCTGAAACTTCTCATCAGCATCAGTGGAGGTGTGCATTGGTTACAGCTATTTCTACTCTGCCATGATGTTGCTGAATGTGTAATGTGTTCACCTGGCCTGCTACCCACGGTTTCTGAGGACAAACACCCCTGCTGGCTTGTCTTTCACTGAGTGTTGAAGTGGCTGAATCCTACTTTAACTTGGAGCAGAAACCCTCCTCTGTAGTGTGTTGGATCTGAGTCTGCAGCAGCAGCAGCAGAAATGGTTAGAAGGGAATTACTTTTGCGATCTTTTGTGTCGTTAGATTATGAATGCAGATGAGAGCTTGAGGAAGATGGTTGCTATATACTAAAGGAATCTTTCTAGGAAAATGCTTAACTTTGATGTGCCGAGAATCCCTGGTGTTTCCCCAAAATGGAATAACTCATCACAGCTCATTCATAAAGGTAATGTGCTATGAATGTGCAATGTTGTTTGTAGATGGTTTCCAACAAATAGATCCAGGCAAAAATGTAAGAAGTCTGTGAGGGTCACTGAAATGAGAGGAAATTTTGACCTGATCTTTCCCTACAACAGAGGAACTTTTTGCAGAAGCAGGCTAGTTAATGTACTGATCATGAAATCTTAATGTTGTGACATGAGCTGGAGCATTGCAAATACAGCTGTTAAGTTTTTACCTTGCAATCTGTGAACAACTAATCCTAGTGTCTTGTAAATTGATGAAGTATTTGCTTTGTGATGTTAAATACTAAACGTAACATTTCTCTCCCATTGATCGTCTATCTTTATTTTTAGATATTTTGGGGGAAAGTGGATGTGTCATTGCTGGCTCTTGTATGAATTAATCATGGCACACTGTTAATGCACAGACTGTATTATTTGTGTACTGTAAAAGTATACTGGAATAATTTAAAATACAATTTATAGGCTATTATTTCTAGCTGCATTGCTTAAATACAACCAGAATCAAGATACTTGTAATTAAAGAATGTAGATTCAACTTTTATTATAAAATTGGATTTGAAAAAGAGCTTTATTTCTAGTGCAGTCCAGGTATTATTAAAATAGGCCTACAAGTATCACTTAGTGAGTACGTCTACAAATTCATGTTACATTTAGTGTATATTGGAGCCAAAATCACTTTCTCAGAGCAATAAAACAGAAGGTCATTTGTTTAGATCTCTGAATGACCTGACAGCTAAGGCGTTGTATAAAGCTAGATAAGTGCAAGTTGGCTGGTATTCTTAACAAGTGGCATTATGGTTTGGTTATTTCCTTTGCTGAAAGTTATAAGGAAGCTAGAGAGCTAGTGGAAAACTGGAAAACTGTGGCATGCAAGTAAGAACAACCACTAAAGCAGAGTTCAGCATTTTCTGTTGTGGCTTCAGGGTACTTTCCCCCCCATTCAAGCATTACTTGCTGTTTTATGTACATCTTATAATGTGTATAAGAGGAATTTATGTAGCATTGCTGTAATCTTTATTTGTATATTAATGTTTTTTCCCAGTCCTGTAGTTAGCTTAAGTAAATTTCTGCCTGGCTTATAGGCTGGCTTCACCGCTTTATCTGTCTTGAGTATTGGAAGAGAGTGTAAGGCTAGCAGTAGAGAATATGTGTTGTTGTAAATCACCTTTTATTCCTGACAAATTGAAGTTTTTTCATAGGGAAACTTGTCCTTTATTCAAGGATTTGGCTTTTGTTGCAGTGAGGAACAGTGTGTTTTTCAAGTAGGGTCTGTGTTCTTTAAAATAATCCTTATACTTTCTGCAGTTTTAACTAAGAACAGAAGCTGGTTAGTCGTCTTGTATTTTACATTGGAATTTCCCTGACAATTAAATCAAATGTTTTGGATTCATCTTCAGAGTTGTGGAGAGAAGAGTTCCCTTCCAGTTACTAAACTAATGGTACACTAGCCCTCAAAGTTTCACTATTACCTTGTTTTTTTCTAACAGCCTACAAGAACAGACTTATTTACTTCTTGGTACTTATGCTGTATTACTTAGAAGTGTTTTCAAGGTGTAGACTTTTTCATAAATGGGTAGAGGTAGTTGAAAGATTAAAGGAGTGAAGTTCAGAAAAAAAATGTTGGCTCCTATAGGGTAGGAGGCATGTCTAGGCAAGTAAAAACTGTCAAGTAGAAGTGTGAAAGCTGGAGACTGCAGTGTTACAGTCATTGTGCTCTAGCATTGCTTGCATTGCTCCAAGTGCTGTACCCGTGCAACCAAGGGAGAACTGAGCAGTTTTCATTGGTGCTGCTCTGAACTTTAGTTGACTTACATGTTTACATAAAAAAAGTGCTCAGTGAGAATGAGGATTTGGAGCAAGCACTGCATGTTCCCTACCAATCTGAAAAGGTGTTTTTGTACTAGTAATGGTGGCTGCTGGGGGGCAGGAGCAAGTTCTGATTGTATTGTGTTGATGCTTATACAAACGCTTCAGCCTCATGTGACAAGATGCGCTTGGCTGGTAAAGAATGTGCTGGTTTGGCTTAACCCACAAAACTTGGACCATGACAGCTGTGAATTGAAGTGGTGAACCTAAGTGTGTGACTTCTGGGTGTCTTCATGTTATTATTCATTGGGTAGCTCTGTCCTGTGTTTAATGGGGAAGAATTCCTTGTTGCTCACCGTGGTTCTTTGTGAGGGGATAACATTGTAAAAATAATTTATCCTTTCAGGCCAAAGATTTGAATAAATGCTTCCTGTAGCTTTATTCATTAATTTGTCTGGTGGAGACTTTGTGCTTGCTATTATTTGTAATTGGCATGACTTATTGCTGGTTTCCAAATCAAAGTGGGATGTGAAACATCCACAGATAATGTCAGCATTCTTTAGTGACATACATGTATTTATACTTTTCTTCATACAGTTGAAACACAGATCTTAATGTTAGGTGCTTCAGTGAAGCTCATGTTTTGCTGCCTAATCTTCCTTTAATCAATAAAAGGTCTGATCATGCAGTATTAATGCTCAAGTGTATTGATTGTTGTGTCCAGAATTTGCATCCATAAGGCTTTCTGTCTTGATTACCCTTAAAAACCCCGATGGGCTCATCCTACCAGCTTACTCAAGTTGAGGGGCAGGGGCATCTCCTGCTTCCCGCCACTGTGGCACAGGATACATAGGCAGCAGCATTATTACTTGCCCACATGTGTCAGCTTACAAGATGGATACTTATGGCAATTATCTCAACGACTATTTGTAAAGACTTTTTTTCCCAGTTTAACTTAATTTACATATTAAACTTACTTAGAGAGCTCTTAATGAAGAAACTACTCATCTCCTATAATACAATTCCATATGGCAGAGCACATCTACCGTAATAAAGTGGGTTTATTTGTATTTTGTAAATTAGACTTTTACATTTACCTTAAGCACTGTCATGTTTGCTAAGTTGGAAAAAAAAAACTTATTTGAACACATCCAACAAAAAGTTGATGCCAATTTGGTAACAAGACAATGATGGATTTAGAATATCCTCCTTTAAAGTATTTGTTAATATAGGAAGCTGATTTAGGCTAAAGTCCTTTCGGTTCACGTGGGTGCTATTACATTTTTTGTTTTCTTCCTTTTAGCTGAAAGGTCAGGTGGATATGTTGTACTCTTTCCCTTAGTACATCTTTTATTAAAATAGTGTAAATATGTATCAGATGAGCTGGAAACTTACATTAGGTGTGGGTTAATGGTTTAAGAAGGCATTACAGGGACTGGTTCTTCAGTAAACCCTAACAGAAGTTTCATCCCTTGGGTCATACAGATCTGTTATATTATGCCTCTAGGAGAAGAAAGTCTTTGTTACTTTGTCAAAGTGTCTGCTGTAATAGTAAACTAAGCAAACCTGGGCATCTTGCTCTGGTAGGCTGTAAGATCAGAAGTTTGGGGCAGATTGGTAATTTCCTGAAATTCCACACAGATGATCCAGAGATTCTGAACTTTGTCTCTAAAGTGTTCAGCAGGTTACCTAATTGGTCTTAACCAAAGACAAATCACCTTAACCACGTTCTTAAAAACAAAGTAAGTCTTTGTTGAAGAAGGGACAGAGGGAGACCAAGCGCGGTGCATTGTTTTGGAAAAGTCCCAAGGCTGTCTTATTTTGCTTGAGAGGTTTTGACCTTTCTGCTGTTGTATCAACAGAGGGAAATTGGTGTGGGGTTTTTTTGACAATTTCATTATTTCACGAAGTGGCTGATCAGTGTCACTCTTGCCCTTGGTAGAGCTGTGGACAGCAATTAAGGCGTTCAGGGTGATGGTACGCTTAGGGAAATGGTATTGCACTAGTTTGCCTTCTTTGTGCAGGAAGGTAGGGTTCTTTACAACCACAGAAGTTATCTGTCTTTCCATGAAACACAGGAATTTAATTTTTGTACCAAAAACTGCTTTGACACCCACACAAACACACACACACACACACACACACACACGCTCAGGGGTGTTCTAGAGAAAGCTTTTTGGTTACTGCTGCTGAGTGACTGATTGGATTCTGCAAAAGCTGGCATCTTTGTTCTGGTTCTCTGTAGTTCTTGTTAGCTTTTTGGAATGGTCAGCCTGATATCTGGGCTGTTTGGAGCATAGTTGTGAAATAGTTGCAAGTATTTAATTTGATTTTGACTTTTTCTGGCAGTTGGTGATTTTACACCTGTTCAGAAGTTACAAAAACGTACAATGTGTGAGGTAGAAGAAAAGCAACTTACTGCATCGTACTTTACAGATGAACTCTGACGTGCAGTTCTGTCAAAAGCATAGTGTCAACTGAAAGCAATGAATCTATTTCTCCTTGTTAATGATATGCTGCTTGTAACAATAGCAGCTGAGTTGAAATTTTGTGTCCTTTAATATAACAAATGTTGCACTAAGTTTTCCAGAGTTGCTGCTTCAGTAATAGCTTTACATCAAAAAATTTTCTTTGTGATGGGAAATAAACAAATTGTATTTTTTAGTGTTGTATTTCTAGAAGGCATTTTTATCACCTGTCAGCTAATTGAATTGAAAATATTCGCAATGTTTTAAGGTACAGGATTTAGTTTAAAGAGAAGTTAAATATTGTGTTGACCAATTATCAAAATTAGTCTTGCGATGAAATTTACATACTTACATGTTCATTGATCAGACCTTGTTAAGGCATGAGTGTGAGCATGGTGTATTCTCACTTGCTTTTTTTCTGTGTATCTACTGTTTTCTCAGGTTACAGTGTGCTTTGTGTTCTGCTTATATGCTTGCTTGATAATAATAAACGGACTAAATACCATAGCCGTTGGCTATCATGTCAGTATGTATGATCTTTGTATTATATAATTTTCCCAAATTGGACTGCGTTGGTATAAGTCATTGTAACTCTTTACTTCTGATTTCTGCAAATGTGGTAACCAGAGGAATCAGTCATCTGTTAGCCTCTCTTTTGAGGTCAGCAGCCACCTTTTGTAGTGACGAAATGGTATGTGCTTCAGTCCACAGAGCAAGAAATATAAGTGTGTGTTTGGATGTGCGATAAATGAACTTCTTGAACTAGGAATTTGAAACTTTCCTGCTGTAACTTTCAACATGACGTTGAAGGTGTGTTGGGTTTGAAATTTTTTTTTGAGATTTAAACACAGCCTTTCATATTTAAGGTGATTTTAAATCTGGTGGACTTTCAGACTTTCTAAAATACCTCAAGAATTAAACATTCTTTTATGGCTTCAGTATTTCCTTGTCTCTTCAAAGGACCCCAGCTGAATGCACAACTAGAAGGCTGGCTTTCTCAAGTACAATCCACAAAAAGACCTGCTAGAGCCATTATTGCACCGTAAGTTTGAAATCTATCTTTAGTACATATGACGCTTGATTGGTTAAATGCTTCTTCATTGTGAGTGATTTTGAAAGCTGAAAGCTAGAAGTAATTATTTTGGATATGGCGTAGAATGGAAGAAATTTGTGCATGTTTTAGTATATAATTAGTTTGGTTTTGCTGATGGACTGAAGACATGACATTCACTTCTGATCCAGTAAGACATTTAAGAAGTGTATTAGTGGAGTGGCAATCTAAGATTGTAGCTCTTTCAGTGCACTTCTAGTGCACATTTAAACAACTCCAAACAAATAACAAACCATGCAAACCAAACAAAGCTCCAGAACCTTCCTTCCCCTGCCAAATAAAAACTTAGCAAAGTTGAAAACAAAAAATAATGAAACACTATTCGGCTATCCAGAATGGTTTACTCTTTGTTATTTTAGGTTTGTTTTGTTGGGTGTTTCTTGTTTGTCCCCAGGAGAAATAGGGATCATCTAAACTATTTTGGTAGATTTCAATTTTCTGAAGTTGGCAAGACTTAAAAATATGTTGATCATTCCAACTTAGTATGAACTGGAAGGCAGCGCTAGAAGAAGCACCTTAAATATGGTGTTTTTTCCTGTCCTAACATAGCATTGACATAATGTTTGAACTATTCTATAATAATGCTGAATATGCAGAAGAAATTGACCCGAATGTGCCCTAGTCTTTCTCACAGGAATGTCAGGGAAGAGGCCTTTCAGCTGTACATTAGGTAACCTGGATTCTTTTTCCAGAACTTCTAGAGGTCTTCCCATGGTCTTGCCAAATTGTGTTGTTAACCATGCCTTTCTTTACCACTTGTCAAGTGGGATGTGGCTAGTAATATTTTTGTGAAAGACTGAAGAACCCTCCGCCTGTAGCAAAGGAGCCTTTCTGAGGGCTCTACTGACACTGTCAAATAATGCACCTTGCTGGTTCACTAAGTCTCAGTCTCCTGTTTATTCACTGGATTTGGTATGTTAGTACCTTTGAGCTCTTTAAATGAGTGAGATAAGAGGCACTGAAGTAAAACTTAAGGTAATTTTGAGGATAACTTGAGGATGTCACTTTGTGTATGAATGCATGCAAGCATATGTATGTATAAATAAATATAACATCCTCCAGTACTGTGAATGGGAACTTATCTTCAAACATCCTGTACATCCCAGGGCTTGCAGCACTTTATTGTTCTTAGTATCGTTTTACAAAACAGCTGTCTGGAAAGCTGCAGTTGTGTTGTTGTGTACATATTTGATTTTTAAAATAGGTGATAGCTATTGACCTAGGGTCACAGGTGCTCCAGATGATTTTTAATATTTTCATCAGTGTTTACTATTTTCATCAATAATATAGACAGTGAGGTTGAGTGCACCCTCAGCAAGTCTGCAGATGACATCAGGCTGAGTGGTGCAGTTGTCACACCAGAAGAACGGGATGTCATCCAGAGGGACCTGGATGAGATGGAGAAGTGGGTCTGTGTGAACCTTTTGAGGTTCAACAAGGCCAATTGCAAGGTCCTGCACCTTGGTCGGGGCAACATGTGGTTTCGATACAGGATAGGAGGTGATGTGGTTGAGAGCAGCCCTGTGGAGGACGACTTGGGGATATTGGTGGGTGTAAAGTCAGACATGAGCTGGCAGTGTGCTCTCACAGCCCAAAAGGACAACTGTATCCTGGGCTGCATCAAAAGAAATGTGGCCATTAGGTCGAGGGAAGTGATTCTCCTCCTCTGCTCCATTATTGTGAGACCCCGCTTGGAATATTGTGTCCAATTCTGGAATCCCTGACATAAGAAGGACATAAATCTGTTGGAATGGGTCCAGAGGAGGTCTATGAAGATGATCAGAGGTCTGGAGCACTTCCCATGTGAAGACAGGCTGAGAATTTGGCTTCTTCATCCTAGAGAAGAGAAGGCTCTGGAGAGACCTGGTAGCAGCATTCCAGTACCTGAGGTGGCTTACAAGCAAACTGGGCAGGGACTTTGTACAAAGGTGTGTATTAGTAGGACAAGGGGGAATGGATTTAAATTGGAAGGGAGAAGATTTAGATTAGACATTAGGAAGAAATTCTTCATAATGAAGATGGTGAGGCACTAGAACAGGTTGCCCAGGCCATAGCAGGGGTCTTGGAGCTGGATGAGCTCTATTATCCATTCCAGCCCAGATAATTCTGTCATTCTGTGAGCTCCAGAGGTGATGAGGCCTGAGACCCTGGGACCCTTCACTAGAATTAACACTTTTAGTGGTGTAAACTGAATCTTCTCCTGTTTTAAACATTTTTAAAGGAAATATTTCTTGGCTTCTTGATATTTGGATGTGATATTTCAAACAAGTAGTCAGAATAATTCTGAACATTTTTTTGGAGTACACATAGGTCAAGAAAGGCTCCAGGCCAGAGTAATAGGAAATTATAAAGCATGTTATTACATTCACTGTGATAAAAGCTACAGTGCTGCATTTCACTCCTTACTTTGTGCCTATACATTGACAGTGCTTTTTTATTCTCTGTTATTCTGCTGTAATATGTTGTCTTTCTCTTTGCCAGATCCTTCTGCACTGTCATAGTATTCAGTTACTGGAGTGTGATTAGAAGAGCTTTCTCCAGCAGCATGCTATTCCCTTGTTCCCTGGCAGCACTCTTAGTATTACCTTGAGCTTCTGATAACAAGCAGTTGTGTAGTCTGACTAGTAGTATCCTATGAGTAACAAAAGGTATTTGATCTGTTTTTAACAAATATGTCCCTCATACGTTTAGTGCTGGAACAGTGCTCTCCAGCTTGTGCAGGACTTGATTTTTGGATCTCTCTTACTATTTCTAGCTCATTGAGGACTAATACTAGTTAAGATATAAACGTTTAACAGCAATATCAACATATTTAAGCTGTTAAACGATATTTAATGCGTTAACGTTTTGTACGTCCTGATTTGCAGCCATGCAGGATATACCTATTGTGGATCTTGTGCAGCCCATGCTTACAAACAAGTGGATCCTAATATTACGTAAGTATTAGAGCTTTCCTTTACTAAGCAAAGCATAAGACAATGCCATTGCAGTTCTCTGAGAAGATGAACATTCTTTTTATATTCTTAAGTACTTGAAATACTGAAATTTTAATTTTGTACTCTTTTCAGTCTTTTGTGCATCCCTTCTCTTTTAACATCATTTTTGTTCATAGTTTAGATGTTACAAAAGAAAAAATGTTGTAATGTTGAAATTCAAAATGTAAAAGCAGCGTTTCCAAAAATTACTGTGAATTATTGTTAACTAACTTTTTAGAAGGGAAGGGATAAAGTTGTTTTTCTTGCAGGTAATAACATTTAATTTACCTTATTTTTACTTTATTGCTGGATGTTCCACTGCCTTTATTAAAGCCTAAGCTATGCAGTTTTGTTTTTTTTTTCTTTTTTCCTATTGACAAGTTTTGATTGTTTAAGTATATAAAAATATTTGATCATGATTCTGCATTGGGTTTTCAGTGCAGGATTATGGGCTGAATGCTA
This sequence comes from Piaya cayana, assembly GCA_013389865.1. NCBI lineage: Eukaryota > Metazoa > Chordata > Aves > Cuculiformes > Coccyzidae > Piaya > Piaya cayana. The sequence goes on along the minus strand of WAAB01012026.1, from coordinate 65,096 downwards.
CCAGGATTCTCTTCTGCTGTGGAGAAAGTGACCAGAGTGTGTATATGATATTTGAAGTCACTGAAAGTTACTTGTAATAATTTTAAACAGGCTTCTAACTGCACAGCAGTTTAAAAAAAGTCCCCAAAAACCAAACAATAAAACCAAACAAAAATTAACCCCAACACTGACTGTAGCTTGTGCCTGCCTCTGACAATATGAATCCAGTTATTCTAGCTTAAAGGAATATAATTCTTATGTTCTGCTGACTGCAGCATTTTTTTAAATGACAAAAATTTAAACCATCTCGAGTATGTGTTTTTCAATGTTAATATAAAAACTGGCTATGTCTATCAGTGGCTTATGAGATAAAATGTTGTAATGCTCCTCAAAGAGAATGGTTTTGATTATTTCTAAACTGTTGTAAACAAAGTGAAGTTAACTAGTTTCCCTAAAGTTTCTAGAACAAGTTGCATTCCCTAGGTTTAATGACATGGAGTTGATTGAACTTTCTGGATCACTTGCTCTTTTGCTGCATGGGATGTTTAGAATTAGTCTTTCAGCTCAGCTGTTGCGTGTTGGCATATTTTGTTTCTATGATCTCGGAAAAAACTTGTAGTTTTTTATTATAGCTTGCTATAGCACTCCATATGTAAGGGAAAAAAAAATCATTTCATCTCTCACCTTTTAGTTCAGTACTGGAAACAAGATTATATGATTCTGTATATGAAAAGTTGAATTTCCTATAATTCTCTTTAAGTCCTGTGGAAGGAGATCTAATCAAGAGCCAGGAAGTGAAGACTTGATAAAATAACATCATGATGACATGTGAAAACTTGGGGCGTTAGCAAGGAATGTGCAGGTCCAAGTTGCTGATGTTTATGTAACAGGTGGATTGAAACAGCATTTGAGAATGACTTAAACTTGAATTTCATGGAATCTGAAGTGGTGCTAATCAAGTAAATAAATTAAAAGCTCTAAATAGATGATAAATCCATAATCCTTATCTGAGGGCTTGCACCCATAGTTGTTGAAGGTGGTGTGTAACTGAAGGTTGTGTTGGTCCAAGAACAGCATGCAAAAATCTTTTCTATGGGTCTCTAACGCATCATTCAGCTTCCAGATCAGTCCAGTCAGGCCAGACAGATTTCTAGCTGATGAGTGCTGTCTGATGTATAACCTGCTCAAGAGGTTTAAGGCTACTGGAAGCATCTGTGAGACACCAAGCAAGGCTAGGACATGGATTGATTTGTTGTCTTACAGCAGAGTAAAACTATTGGTAACCACCAGAAAGTATCACTTTGTACATTTTATTAAAATTGTTTCTATAAACCAAGTCTCTGTACAATTGCAGTTGTCTAAATGGTGGGCTTTTGTGTTAACTGTTGTAGCCGAAAAGTTTTCATTCTTGGGCCTTCCCATCACGTGCCCCTTTCCCGATGTGCACTTTCCAGTGTGGACATTTATAGAACACCTCTGTATGATCTCCGAATTGACCAAAAGAGTAAGTGCATGATAAACCTTACATCTTGAAGATTGCTGAGGCTTGAGTATTAACTGTGGTTCTGCAGTTCTGAGGACTGTCTTGTCGTTGGGCACTTACTTGTAAGCCACTTAAAAGCCATTAAATTTGGTTTTACTGCAGTGAAAGCTAACTTCTGAAAGATCCTGGTGGTTGCAAGCATTGCTGTATTATAACCTTAATGCCTTTCTTGCTCCTGCAAGTAAAGATTTTTCAGTCTTTCCTTATCTTTTCCATTATGAGTGTGTGCCTCTTGACAAGTGATCTTTAAAAGTGATCTGAAAGTGTTACATTTGAATAATAGCCTACTACATACCTGCTCCATTATTCTGTGAGGTATTCTGTCTGCAAAAAAAGGGTTTTAGTTTGTTTCTGACAGAGGAAAAATAGAAGAACAAAACATAGCTTTTATTTGGATATGTTATTGTGTAAAACTTTTTAAACTGGCAGAGTACCTGCAGAACTTAGATTCTTAGTCCATGGAATACCAGTCTTTCAGACTAAACTTAAAAGTGCAATGAAGATAAATTTGGTATTTTGATTTTTTTTTTGAGGTATACTTGCATAATACAATGTATTTTTCGGAAGGGCAAATAGCACAGATACTGCTATTCCGTCATGACTGTGATTAAGTAAGCTGGTTATAATTCAGGTTTTCTAAGCAGCATCTGCCTATGGAAATTTCTTTAGGCAATGAATTTTTTGGTGTCTGTAGAACTCCTCCTTTATGGAGTGGAGAAGGAGGCATAGCTGTACATAAAATTATTTATCCAGTGGAGAGTTTTCAAAATGTAGTCATGACTCTCTGTACCAGAAAGCACACATGAGAGTAGAAAAGATAACTTATAAATGTGGATTACCTAATCAGTTTTTGCTATGTCTAGTTTTCATGATTCAGTTAATATATTTTGTTAAATAATAACACATCCAGCAAGGCTTAGCTCATCAGCAATTTTTGTTTTTTAAAAACATTTGATATGTTTGTGACAATAACCATTCACTGACTGGGCACACAGATGCATGTTTTCAAATGTGTTTTGTTTGTGTTACGTAAATTTCTTGTCATAACAGAAAAACTTTCTCAATATGCGAAGGAGGTCAGTGCCTTAACACGTTTATTTTGTAAACTGAATCAATGATGTTTGTATTAATGACTTAAGTATAATTCTAATCCTGCATTTATTTAAAAACAAGTGGCTTATGATGAAAGCCCTTGGAGGCAAGTAATTTGTTATAGTGGGCTTGTTCTGATAAAGATGGCGTTGTATCTTGCTTTACAGTGTTTTGAAAAATAAAGTAGTAAAAGATAATCTTTAATTCATTTCAGTTTATGGAGAATTATGGAAGACTGGAATGTTTGAGCGTATGTCCCTACAGACAGATGAAGATGAACACAGTATTGAAATGCATTTGCCTTATACTGCTAAAGCCATGGAAAGGTACTAGGGCTAATTACTACTTGTAAAGAATGAGTATTATGTGCGCTAAATGTTTGAACTATGTGTGAAATGCAGTAGGAAGTAGTAATACCCTATATGATGTATAATAGAATCACCAGGTTGGAAGAGACCCATTGGATCATCAAGTCCAACCATTCCTATCAAACACTAAACTATGCCCCTTAGCACCTTGTCCACCCATGCCTTAAACACCTCCAGGGAAGGTGACTCAACCACCTCCCCGGGCGGCCTGTTCCAGTGCCCAATCACTCTGTGAAAACTTTTTCCTGATGTCCAGACTGAACCCTGGTGGAGCTTGAGGTCATTTCCTCTTGTCCTGTCCACTGTCACTTGGAAGAAGAGGCCATAACTCTCCTCTCTACAACCTCCTTTCAGGTAGTTATAATAGAGAGCAGTGGTGTCTCCCCTCAGCCTCCTCTTCTCCAGGCTAAACGACCCCAGCTCTCTCAGCCGTTCCTCATAAGGCCTGTTCTCCAGCCCCTTCACCAGCTTCATTGCTCTTCTCTGGACTTGCTCTAGAACTTCAACATCCTTCTTGTGGTGAGGGGCCCAAATGCTAACACTTTCCCACCCTCCAATAAGAATTTTGGAGAGGAGAAGGTCAGAGACTAGAATTAGTTGCTCTAACAGAAACTATGATCAGAGCAAACACTTGAACGATTAAAATGGAACACCCCTTATGAACAACTTTACATTGACCTAACAGAGTTAATTAGAGTTCATGAATCTTTCTCAGGTGGTGTTTGGTTTTATTTTGTTTTCATCTTCACAAGACATCTCTGAAAGAAGTTCAAATACTAATAGGTGTTTTCTGTGGGGTTTTAAGTTAGTTTGGAGCCTTAATACTAATTCTGAAATTGTGGTTCTGTTTACACCTGCTATTTCAGATGAGTGTTTTGAATAATTTTTCGTTAAAGGTGATGTTTTTTGTCAGTTTGTGGTGGGTCTCCCTGCCCCAGACTCTTTTTTTTTTTTTTAAACTTTTCTTCCATAGTACTTGTAATTTTTCCTGGAGTATCTGTATTCATCTGTGTACTATCTTGAACATTTTCATATAACTTGGAAAACTGCTCAACATTTGTGCAGCATCTATATAGGAAGAATGAATTCTTCCTTTATTTGTGGTTTCGTTTTGTCTTTTTTCTTTTTGTATACCTGGTGTTTTTACATTGCGACAAATATAACTACACTTGGGGGGGGCATTTATTTTTCTGAAGCTAAATTAGTTTCAGATTCTAAAACAAATTCCTAGTATGACCATAACAAATTAACTGTATTTTCAATTAAAACATGCTCTTCTAAAAGATTCTGCAATTTCAGTTAGCAAGCTGTGAAAAAAAAACTTTAGATGTCACTTGAATTACAACCTCTTTTCTTTTGCTTATAAGCCATAAGGATGAGTTTACTATTATTCCTGTGTTGGTCGGAGCACTGAGTGAGTCAAAAGAGCAGGAATTTGGAAAACTCTTCAGTAAATACCTAGCTGATCCTAGTAACCTCTTTGTGGTTTCTTCTGACTTTTGCCATTGGGGTAAGTTTCACTTCTCTCTGTTCTAACAGCATGATGAATATTTTGTAATGACTTACATATCATATATTTTATTAAGCATGGAATATTTAAACTTCTTGTTAATCTATCTATCAAACTGAAATGCCTTTGTAAAGCTAAAAAAAGGATTAAAAAAAAAACTGGAATGAAAAATATTAAGGTGGTGATGTATTTCAGTGTAGCAGAAGAAATAAACTCATAACATTTACCATTTATATGCATCTCTTTAGTGTTGCAATGAAATCAGTATCTGAAGTTTCTTGCTCTTTTTACTCTTCTTTTAAGCGTCTCAAAGCAATTTCCTTCCTCCGAAGGAAATAAGTTTTTGTACATTTTACTGCTGGATAAGGTAGCACATGGAGTATTTATGCCAATTCGTGAGAAGTATCCCAGTTCATCTTGGTGGCAGAGCTATAAAGACTCCAGAAGCCTTCACCTCTGTCCTGCTTTAACACTTTGTTTTTCTGAGATAATGGCTGGAAAAGGGACTGCTTTGGAAATGTGTTTTATGTCATACAACAGACCTTCTTCGTTTTTTTTAAGTACATATTTTACTTGTCTTTGAATTGTGGAATACATTGATGTTCATAAGAAATAACTGGGTTCTGCTGTGCCTAATGAACCATCTAGAACTGTTCACTGAATTATCATAAACTTACTCTTTTAACCTTCATTTACTTTGGGTTTTGTTGTGCAAGCAGAAGTACCTGACTCCAAGGTTGACTTTGTCAAGAGGGGTAGCAAAATGAAATGTTGCTTTGGTTTTTTTTTAACTTATAAAATTGGATTCCCATGAAATAGCAGGCAATAAGCCATACTGCAGCATCAGTTTTACTTAGTAGGTTTTCCTTTAGAAATATAGCTGCCCGTCATGTATTTCTTACTTTGCTTCTGGGCTGCTACTTTGGTTGCCCTAGAATTTCTTCAGTTGAGCTAAAAAGTATTAAAAAAAATACTACTTTACAAATATTATAATTTCAGTTATTTAGTAAGTGCTAGGGAGTGTTTTAGCGACGGTTCTTCCCTTTTTTATTTTATACATGATTTTTGTTTCAAGGTCAGAGGTTCCGTTACAGTTACTATGATGAATCCCAAGGAGAAATTTATAGATCCATTGAGCACCTAGATAAAATGGTAAGTTTTCAGATTTGGTGGAACTAACTAACAAATTTCTCCTGTACGCTACGTTTCTTTTAACACTTTAGAAGTTTCTTTAACAAAATATTACAGATTAGCTATTTTATTGAATGTATACTTTTCTTTTGTTCGCTACAATGAGAATTTAGCCATTTTTTAAATTTAGCTAGTAATCTCAATTTTACTGACTGTGCACAATACATTGTGGGTGTAATCTGGTAAGCATAAGTTATGAGAATAAATGCATGTTCACCTGCCTTAAATGCCCTAGTGTAATGTAATTCCTGTTCACATTGCTTCTTAGTTTTCAAGAGGCAAATAGATTGTGAATTGAGTAGTGTGGTAGTTCAGGCTTGATAGTTGCATGTTGAAACAGCATTGTGAGTGTGCTAATGGTGGCGGCAACATCCGTTTTGGGGAGGAAAGAGGAAATATTGTAGGGAATTGTGCTGGTCAGGGAAACGTTTAGTCACAGTTTCCTTGGGAGTAGTCTTTCCCTCACCTCTTACTCTGTAATAGATGGTGGGGAAAAGCAGTAGACCAGGCTTCATTGTGGGCTTGGGAAATGACAGAGGAATGCTAAATATGTAAAGATCATGATGGCAGTTATGTTGCATTTTCTTTGCAGTCACAGGAACCAGGGTTTTATTTTTAAATTAAAATTTTATGTTGATGTTCAAGAGTGTATTTAAGGCACAGAAGAGAAGTAATTCTGGAAATACCTAAAATTTGGTTTTCAACTGTTTGGATCGTGTATGTATCTTCTGTAAAATCTGTTAGAAGAGAAAACTGTGTCGTTCAAGACATGGTAATTTTTTTACTTGTCTTGAAGGAATGAATCCTGTCTGCTGGAGAGTTGTCTGGAGTTTCTTTGCTTTCTGTATCCATATTAAACTCTTCGGGTTTTCACTATTCATTGCTGGAATGGAAACAGGAAATAATTTGCCTTCATTCCATTTATCCCATTTTTAATAATTCTTGTTGTCAGTTAGGAGGTTTCTCTATAAAGACAAGTGTTTATCTACAGAATTCTAGAATTTGCAGCTGAGTGTTTTTGCAGAAAAGCAGATTAAGATACATTAGCAAACATTAGTTCTCCCTTCTTAATTTTTGCAGTGAAAGACTGGACTTTGACATTTAATTAATTTTAGTGAGTACATTGCTGCACCAACTCATTCTTATGTTAGTTATTCAGCCAACAGAAAATGACACTTTTTATAACATTGAAAATCATGTTTAATAACTGTGAATATACAGTGTAATAACTATAAAAATACTTTTTCAATCTAAAGCTTAACTGGAAAAGTAAACGTGCTGCATAGCAGAATATTGTGGTTATTTTTTGCCTGTTCATATCATGCTGTATGGGAACATGTAACTCCATATTCAGACTCTGCACAGAACAGGCTTTGCTTTTGGTGAATTTCAGAAGGTTTGTTTTGGGATTTTTTGGGGTTGTTTTTTTTTTTTTTCCCGGTATTATGAGTATGCTTGGGACACTATCCATAGTGCCTAGTTGCATTTTTCCAGCTTTTAGGAGGAGTGTGTTTGATTTTATATGCTTCACTCAGCTGCTTCTTGTTTCCTTTCATAAGTATTGAATTTTTTAATGTCATTTGGCATGCTAAAGAAACTTGTGTCGTTGGAACCTCTAGGCTTCTCCACAGAGGAAATATTTTTAAGATACAGACAAAACTGTACTAAAACCACTAGAGGTTTTAACCTCTGCTGTTACTGGTCCAGTAGTTCTGTTGGGCCAAACTAGGAAAGCAGCTGGCTGAGTGCTTTCTAATCAGAAAGATATTCTGGGTTAAAATGAAATTACTTTTCCGTAGAAATGCCCTTGTAGGAAGACAACAGTCTCTTCCTTATTTACACTGGACATGAAATACAGATGCATTATGATTTTCCTGACTAGTGCATAAACAATGTTAAATGCTTTGCACGCTGAAGATTTATTAACTTAGTAACCACTGTGAGAAATATTATTTGCTGTGATTTTAAGTTAGAGCCCTTAGACTCCAACATAAAATAATTATAGTAGTAAATACTGCTGGGCAGACATCAGTTTCTCTGTGGTAGCATGTAATGTGACTACTGTTACCCTGGGAGTACCTCAAGGCACCTTGTGAAGTGACAGTGAAAGGAGTAAACAGCTCCATAGTTAAGTGGGGTTATTCAGGGAAGAATCCTCAACTGAAGAATTATAATTGAAGCACTGATGTGCAATAATTTGTTTGTATATCATGATCTGATACCTACCATCTTTTTAAGTAAAAGGGGGGCAAGGGGAGTATTCTGTAAGATGCCATTGAAGACTAATATTTTTTTTTTTAATGGTAAGACGGAAAATGCAGACTGCTCACTTCAGTCCTCACAGTCAGACTGCTCATCTTTTATCTGTTTGTCAAGCTTTGTGCCTCTCAAGTGAATAGGAGGATTCTGTTACCCTGTGACAGGGGACAGAATGAGAGGGAATGAGCTCAAGCTCCACCAGGGGAGGACATTAGGACAGGGCTGGACATTAGGAAAAAAATTTTCACAGAAAGGATCATTGGGCACTGGAACAGGCTGCCCGGGGAGGGGATTGAGTCACCTTCCCTGGAGGTGTTTAAAGGATGGGTGGATGAGGTGCTGACGGGCAGGGTTTAGTGTTTGATTGGAGTGGTTAGACTCGATGTTCCCATGGGTCTTTTCCAATGTGGTGATTCTATGATTCTATGAATGCTGGAGGATATTGCAGGTGCTGAGGAGAGCTGTGCTAGAACAGCCAGCAGCTGTTGTGCAGGAACCATGCACAGCACAGGTGGCTCTATTGAACCACTCAATTCTGGTGGCTTCTGTGGTGCTGCTGTGGCAAGCCAGCATCTTCCACAGTGCTTGAGCCTGAGAAGGCTCCTTAGCTTGGGCATAATGTAACACCACAACTCTCTACTTGGATGCCCAACTCCCTGTTCTCTCTGCTGCGCCCAAACGGTAATTTTCATGTTGGTTGTTTATCTTCTAGTCTCAGTGACTCCACATACGGAAGGGTAGTAGGACTGGCTAGAGCTAAAACCAAGTTTGTTTCTACTTCTATAACTGTGCTACTAGTTTGTATTTTTTTTTAAAGTGTGAAGAAGCAGCTGAAGTAACTGCAGAGTTAAACTTCACCAGCCAGGGATTATTGGAGCATAGGAAAAAAGCCTGTGGGTTGTTTTGTTTTGTTTTGTTTTTCTGTGAGCTTGTAGATACTTGGCCATATTGGGGATGATATTTAAGAATGTAAGTCCTTTTAATCATATTAAGTTCATTTTGCTAGTATGTTGTAGGTGCCATTTACTAGGGTCTTGTTAACTGAGATGTGCAGTTTCTGTGTGGTGCCATAATAACTATGTGATAAACTGCAGAACTGTGTGGTGGTTTGCATTTTTATCATGTGGGTTTTGTTGTGTATTTTACCTCTGTTCTAAACCACACCTGACTGAGTTGCTGAAAACAATTTGCTTCGTACTTATACTTTTTAGAAATGTAAAGCACAACCTGACAAAAATGTTTCCTTTGTTACTCAACACCATTTTAGATTGAGAAACAAGCTTGTTAGTCTTTGCTCCTCTGCTGCAATGATTTTAAAGTCCAAAAGACTGAGAAGTTCAGTACAGCTGAATGCTTATAGGCTACGTGTCAATACCTGTTTCCTGTGGATTTTCTCCTGTCTGTGATGTATGGAGATCTGTTAGTATTTGCTGGGATGAACTGCATAGCTCTAAATGTTTTGCAGTACTGAACTCTGCATTGAAATAAGCTTACTAGGCGTTCTGATAAATCCATGTCTGCTCATTAGAGGCAGATGCTCAAATGCCTATGCCCAGTATGTTCCAGCAACTTAGAGCTATAAAACAAGTGGCTCCATTGAGCAGCCATTTTCACTTCTTAAAAAGGGTTTACAAATGAATGAAATGCATTTCTTATTAACTGTTCAGTATCTAAATAAGTCTTATGCATGTTTATTTTCACTTGAGCAAACAGCTAAAGAAAGCAGAACCAAGCTTGTGTATTGACATGTACGATTCAGAAGTAATTGAATGGTTCAAAGACATGCTGCTTAAACTTCAAAAATGCAACGATATCTGTGTAATCACTGCTAGTTAGAGGACAGCTACCTTTATTTTTCTGGCACTCATTTAGGTTCTGTAGATCTGGAGTGAGTCACGAGCAAACTTACCAGCCAGGGCTTCAAGCACCCTCTCCATGACCTGAGAAGAACTGAGCTCTTACCAGCAATTGGTCAGCATAGTTTGGTTTTATTTTTCCATAAAATTTCTCTTTATGAATTCTTTTTATGTCTGTTTTTAATTAAAAGTACACAAAGGTAGTGGTTATGGCTCCTGTTTTCTAATTCTTCCTGACTCCCTTGGAAACTCCAGCTCCTCTATTGTAAGCTGTGATCCAGTCTGAATAATTAGTACATCTGCCAGATCAGCACACGCCTTTGCAGACTATTCAAGAGGTTTTACTCTTGAGGCGGAGGTCAGACTGACTGCATTGTGATTTCTCCTTTTATAACCAACGCTTTCCCAAAAGCTGGGGAAGGGGCTTGGAAAATTGTATAAACCTTGGCAGAAATTATCTCCCTTTGTGGCATCAGCCTTCCATTGTTCCCATACTTTTCAGTCTCTAAGGAAAACCTTCCTGTTTCATCAGCTACTTGCAAGAAGCACAGCCATGTGTTTTACTGAATTAGTGAGTGTCAAGCTCAATTTCCTGATGAAGAGAATTAATCCTTTTCAGAGGAAGGAAAACCAGAAGAGGCTGAAGTCTAATACAAGCAAAATAGCAAAGTCATGATAAAATCTAGACAATAATTGATTTAGGCTTGCTTTAATCTACTTTCACTGTATTTGATCTGCTCTGTGGGATGGTGTAAGAGTAGGCTGTATCTGGAGTGGTAGGATTCTTTTTGGTTTTAGTAGTGCTGCAGCTGTTTATGTGGACAATTTTGTTTTCCCCCATTGTTCCCATAATTGTAGTGTGACTCTGTTTCACTGTGCATGGAGAAAAGGATGTCTATATGTGACTGCCTCATGTAAAGTGGAAGCATAATCTTCTGGCTGTAAGCTCTAGTCCTTTAGACATGTTCTGGATCTGTTTTTTATGCTCTGAGCAGATGGTCAGGCTGTGCCCAGATCAGCTGCCTTGCATACCTGGTGTGTCTAGGATGCATTACACTTGCCACATGCTTGAGTTCCATGTGTTGTATATTGATGATTTGTCTTGAATTTCTGGGCATCTGGAAGTCCCAGGAAGTGCTCAGCCCTGTGCTCTGTTACCAGTTAGAAGACTGGTAAATTGGTCTCGTTATTGCTATACAAAATCGTATGGAAGGAGGGAACCCTTGGAGGTGGGGATCAGCTAGTTTGTGGGAGGAGATTTTTTTTTTTAATATGAGCTTCACTGTGTCTGCAATGATAGCTTCACAGGTCTATGGATCATAGACAGCTTTGGAAGAGCTCCTGCACACTTAGTTTGGTAGGGCATGGCAACAAGATGACTACAAGCTAGAGCTTACATGCTAAGATTCCCTTCATACAAAGTAGAGTTTTTTTCCTCCTGAAATTTTCTGTGTTGTCATAAATAGGTGATGTATAAACATCTGCTTATGAATTTGTGAAGTAATCATTGCTATTGATTATTTTTCAGGGTATGAGCATTATAGAGCAGCTAGATCCTGTATCTTTTAGCAATTACTTGAAGAAATACCATAATACAATATGTGGAAGACATCCTATTGGTGTATTATTAAATGTAAGTAACTTTTGATTTGTTGAAAAATGTAACTTTTAGCACAATGCTTACTTCTGTCTTGAAGGCAATTTTGTTGGAGTATTCCTTAGTCCTTAAATGCAAGTGTTGAACTAACTTATTTTTTCAAGTGTTCACAACTTGGTCTACAAGTTCCCATGTATTGCATATAGACAAATGTAAGTTTTTATAGTGGCTGAGGATTTTCAGTTCCTTTAGGTAGATGAGGTACCATGTTCTTTTTGAATATCTATGAAGTACAGTCATTCACCTTCTCTTGGCCCTAAATAAGCAAACAAATAAATCCATCTCCCTGAAGAAGTAATCTACGCATGTTACATCTTCAATTCGGTACTTGGAATCACATGTATTTTTTGTGTATTGATGTTAGCTAGCTATTATGAGTGCCCTGGGATGTCTGGCAGAGTTTGGGTTTTGATGAGGGGTATGATGAGAGATTGCCTCTGTAAGCATTAGTGCAGTGCACTGCTAACTGATAAATTAATGGCACTTAGAATTGAGATTGACTGGTACTTTCTAGTTACCATATTCTGCTTTGGTGGTGCAGTGCAAATGTAAATCTGGCTTAATTTAGTTGTCTGAATTGGGTCACAGCTGCTTTACAGAATTGCTGGAGTGCTGCAGATTTGTCGTGTTGCTTGAGTGCATCTCACTGTAGTTTTACTTTAAATCAACTCTGAAACAGGAAGCATATTAGCTTTTTTAGAAGGGAGAACTTAATTCAGAGGAAATGCAGTCTCTATGGAGACCATATAGATGAATCTTTTAAAGCAGAGTCTATAAAAGTTTGTATGACCAATATCAATATTAGGAGATGCATATAGCAAAATTCAGTACTATGACAACTCCACAGAAGTATTGAACTCTTAATCTCAGGTAATGATTGGCTTTGCAGTGAATTTGACCTAAATTCTATTCACTCACTTTTGCCAGTTGTCGTGCTTAAATTCTTGATACATTTTTTTTTCCTTAATTGAAGAAATATGATCCAAAAAGTGTTAATAGTGTTGGGGTTTTTTTTCCCTGTTACGTATGTGTTTCTGTAAAAATTCCCTGTGGAACTTGAAAGTGTTTTTTCTGAAAGATCTATTTTGAAAGTTTCTTTAGTATTGTGTTATAGAACTGTATTGATGTACACAGTGCAGTGAGAGGAGCATGAGTAAATGAAATGGCACAGAAATAGGTTAGGTGGGGGTGCTTATATAGTTACATGAGATGATGCAAGGACCCTTGGGTGAGGGGAGAGGACTGAGGTCTAGAAAATGTCATAGTGTCATTAATACCTTTTTTTAAACAGTTGTTTTTTTTAACTCTCTACAGGCTATCAGTGAGCTCCAGAAGAATGGAATGAATATGAGCTTTTCATTTTTGAATTATGCTCAGTCCAGCCAGTGTCGAAACTGGCAAGACAGCTCAGTGAGTTATGCAGCTGGAGCACTTATGGTCCACTGAACCACTAAATGCTCAGGGATGGCACCTGCACACACTCTGTATACGGGGTCCTAGCCTAGCCCTTACAAGAATACAGTCCCTGGTCTTTGGGTATACTGAAACCTCAAACTAATAGAACTCTCTTCTTTTCTAGTAGGTGTAGTCCTTCCTTAGTTTCAACACATTAAAAAATGCTTTCTTGTTTAGGACAATGGAAAGAATGCTGGTATTGAAACATGTTGTGGATTTTTTTTTTTTGTTTTTTTTAAAAAGAGAATGGCTATGAAGGCACGGTGGACAACAGTTCTTACAAATACAACATGTAAAGCATTTACCATATCCTAAATTTGCACTCTTTGCAGACCTGTGCACATATACTCAGCTTTCAGAATAGTTTTGCAAGTTGTAAACGGAAAAAGGGATGGAAGCTTTTTAATAAAAGAAAAAAAAGGAAAACAATGCATTTATAAATGATCCTGTATTAGAATATAATGGAACTCCAGTATAGTCAGTTACTACCCGTGATGTACAACAGATATCTTCTATTTTAGTTGCTAATAAAGGGCTACACAAACCAAAATAGTCTGATTTAAAATTATTGCTTTGTGTTCTGTATGTGGCTGCTTGTCATTAACATCCTTTATCCTCAGTTCTTATGCTTTATAATTCGGACAGTCTGTAAAATACTTTAGAATGTATTTTATATTCAACATTTGTTACGACTACTTCATTTACAGATTTTTTAATCTTAAACTGCACTATGAGTTCAGCTGTGCAAAAGAATTTTAAAAGCCTTTTGTATATTCTAAATAATTTTGGTTTACAATTATCTATAAAATATCTTTTAGTATGTGATACAAATTTGTATCAGAAAAACACTTTTAATGATTTTTATGCTTGGTTTGATTATTCAAGTGAAATGGATGCAGTATTTTTATTTGAAATGACTTAAAATTGAATACAAATAGTAGCTTGAAAATTATAATTGTTAGAGTATCTAACAAGTATTTATAGGCCACAAAAGCCATACAGTGCTCAGATCAAGCAATTATTCCTCAAAGACTTAATTGGGAGGGGAAGGTAAGGCTTCATATTTTTTTTCTTTTTTACTTGATTTTTTGACTGTGGGTAGAATTGTTTAATATTCCTTAAACATCATCACATCTTAGGATTTCTTGAACTTTCTTCCAGCCAAAATAATGTTGCAATACTTGGAGTTATCATTCCTGAAGACTTCCTTTTGTTCTAATAAGAAATGCAAAGTAGGATGGCAATACTGGCTCATTATCTAAATGGAGATTTCATTCCCTGATATTTCACCTGCTGTCAAGCAACCTCCTGGTATATTCAAGTTTTCTGGGTGGCAGAGGGGAATTTCAGAATTCAAGTCAGACTATCTGTAGACATGGAGATTGCTGCATACAAAGTCTTTACCTGAAAGTGTACCAGACATCTTGATGATTTTTTTGTTGTTGAAGTACCCTTTGCTAACAGGCACTGCTTGCACCACATCTGTTTTCCTTATCACAGTTGGCCACCATTTCCATAACAACAGGTGAATGCTCCATTTACAAAATGAACTACTTTGCAGATGTTCAGAATCCATTCCAAATGCCAAACTCCTTTGCATGTCCATTCTTTTAGTTGCCTTACTGCTCTGCCTTGTTCTTACAGTCTCAGCAGCAGACAGGGGAAATGACTTTCAGATAACTTTTGACAGACCAGCAGGAAGGCTGTGCAGGTAAAACTGAACCGGTAGCCAGTTTTTATAAAACTTGTCTGACTGTGCCTTATTAAAAGTAGTTCCATCTTTTCAGTCTTTGGTGAATACGAATTCAGTTAGGACTTGGGTTTCTTTCAGTCTCATGCCAAATGCTCAATGTCATTATTGAAACACAGTTAAAGCAACCTTTGTCCTGGAGGTAAACATAGTAATTAGCTCCTGGATACCAATGCTTAAGTTACAGCTTAGTTCTGTAAGATAGTTTTAATAAAAACATAACGTAACTGCAAGAGCTTCAAGGAAATTGATCAGCCGTTTTGCTTAGCACAATGTTATGAAATATTTTACAGTGAAAGCACTTCACATGTAAACTGTATCATGTATGTCAAAATAAAGTTTCTAATTCAAATGGGAATTTCTGTGCCTAATAATAATAACAACCACCAATGACAGTTCAGAAGCCCACTCAGAGAGAAATTTTAAGCTTTGTGAATTCTTTAACTTCAGAAGGAGTTGTAAAAACTCTGAAAGCAGCAAAGACCCAGCTTCAAAGAACTCAGGTTTTTTTTCTTTTTTTTTTCCTTTTTGGAGGGGTTGGAGGGAATCAACTTTGTGTGCTTTGTTTCCTGTTGTATCAGTTTAAAATGTGTCAGAAGAAGTAAATAATCTGAAAAAAGATTTTTTCTCAAGGCTAGTTATGTTATTTTAGCTTTACTATGCATTTTATTCTCGCTCAAATATACATTTAAATATAACATTTTGGAACAAGAGTCTGTCTAGTTAGACAGTATTGAATATTTGCAGTCCTTTTTGCTCCTATGGAGGCTTCTATGCATAGGATAGGTGAACTCTGACTGCTCTCTGGTGCAATAGATCCAGCCAGGGCCATGGTTTTCATTTAAAAATTTTGACTTTTTAGAGAAGCGTTCAATGCATGAAAATATTGGTTAGAATACTTCTTTGTTTTTCTGTTCTTGCATTGCTCACAGAAGAGCTTTATGGATTCTGTTTTTGAAAATGGGCTCTTCAAAAAGTGTGTTTACAGTATTGTCAACTTAGTTCTTCAGCTTAATGTTTTTGACATTGAAATGGAGTGGTAGGTCTTCCACTGCTTTGGGTTTGGATCAGCAGAAGCAGGAGAAAGTACAGGCATAAGCAGCAGCCCCACAGTGGATGCCTCTGTGCTTTAAGCATGGTGGGAGTTAGATGTAGCTACTTCAACTCTCAGCCTTCACCAGGTCGTAAAACTCATTACTTGAGGGGCTTTGATCCAGTGTTGTTGGAACTAAACTCTTACTCCAGTGCAGTCTCCTTTCTTGGAGCCTCTGGAAATGCTGAGTTTGCCCATGCATTTTTTAGACCTTGCTCTTGTTGTTTCCAGTCAGGGGCTTATTGCTGTGTCTTGGGGGTTCTAAATGTTGCTGTAGACTTTAATCACTAATCTGTAATTGAGATCTTGAGCACTGAAGTGTGTGTGTGTGCGCATGTGCGTGCAGATTTCATGCCTGCCCATGGAGTCTTCCCATACTTTGGCATATTGTTTTGGTGGTTGGTGTAGGGTTTTTCCATTTCACGCTTGTCCTTTTTCCCCTTACTCCCTCAGGAAAAATGCTCTCCTCTGCATCAAAGGAAGCTTTGCTTTCAAATGACATCAGTCACCATAATTTGCAGTTGATATTTCCTCAGGCTGAGTGCAGTGCGCTAACTAGCATGTGATCCACCCTCAAAAATTGCCCAAACTATTACATTCATCAAGAAATGTTTAAAGTCCCTTGTATAGGTGACCTTTTGCCTTCTATTTCTGTGAGAAACTTTCTGAAACTAGGCCTTTAAGCTAGCCTATGAAAAGATAATTGTTGTGAAGTAAAACTGAATTTCAGGATCCAGCTTAGTGTACCCCAAAGATGTGACATCCAGATGGCCTTTTCAGTAGATGGTTGCAAAACATGATTTGCAATTGGTCTGTAGAGATGAACTGCCTTTGTTCTTTCAGTAATGCAAAATATATTGCCTCTACTATAATTATTTTAAATTTTTTTAAAATTTCAATTTATTTTCTTACTTAATTTTTGTTTAATTCTGAAAACAATTTGTCCATGCATATAGCAGACAACTTCCAGATGCCTGGTGTCATTTGGGGATTATTCCAGCATTAGCTGAAAACTCATCATTGGCTTCTTCCTGTTTTCTCTGGTACCTACTCAGTATGTGCATTCCCTAATGCCAGGGTCTGAGACATCAGTCGTATTGCTTACATTCCAGGAATGAAAATGCCATGGTAGTGATACCTCTAAATTAAGAAAGAGATTATATCAGTTTGCTTGCTTGTGAGTTTTTTGGTTTTGATTGGTTGTGGGGTGGTCATGGGGCTGTGCTAGAGACTTCAATCTTTTTGGAAAGAAAATAGCTATTCTTCTAACGTAATGTCAGCAACTGTTCTGCTTGCCTGTTAGTGAGCTGATATGATGCGAAATGTTGCCCAGCTCAGGTAGGGGCTGGATGCAGTGGTGGGCAGCCAGTTAGCGCTGCTTCAAAGAGAAGAAATATTGGAGGATTTCATCAAGTCTGGCTGAATTTGTTGAAGCTCAAGAGTAAGAATGCTATGCTGATACCTTTAACTTACAGGTGAATTAATTGTCTTTGGTCTTTATGTAAAGGTGACTGATAGATCCCCTTACCCTTTAGGTTTGTAAGTCAGTGTGTTTGGTTATCAGTGGATTTAAGAGAAGTGATTATCTCAGCCCTTTGAGTTCCACTGACATTAACGTAAATATGTATTCACTATAAACAATTCTATATACCTCTTTCAAAGCTTATGCAACCAAAGTTATTTTATTAGTTTTGAAACAAAAATATATCATAATTCAAGTAGTTGTATTTAAATCCTGTTAAAGAATTATCCAAGGCTTCATCTGCTGTGAGTGAAGCCAGTAATGAAGCTTTAGACAAGTAATATGGTATCTGCTCTGTATATGACAAAGACTTAAATGACAAGAAGAATAAAATAGCATTAAGCATTAAGCTAGGAATGCTTCAAACCTAAACTTCTCAGATTCCCTTTTTTTCCTCAAGTGAATTCTGAAACAATGAGAAATTACTCTCCTGAGCCTGTGACTGTGGCGTCAAAAGACTCGAAAGGCCAGTGCTCTTGGGTGAAGTTTTTCTTAGGCAAAAGGTATTTATTATTTTTTTCTTCTCAACTTTTGAAGCAGAAAGTTGAGCTAATAGTATCTTAGTGCCTGAGCTGCAGAGGCTTGGCTGAGCTGTCGGACTGCATGAGCAGGTTGGGAAAGTCATCCACTAGGATATGTTGGCTGATACTTAAATGACCTTCAGTTTGTCTCCATGAATTAGAAGCATAGAATCACAAGAGTTTTTCAGGTTGGAAAACACCTTTAAGATCTTTGAGTCCAACCATAAACCTAGCATGACAAACTCCACCACCATGTCCCTAAGCACCACATCTGTATATCTTTTAAATACCTCCAAGGAAAGTGACTCAACCACTTCCCTGGGCTGCCTGTCCAATGCTTGGCTACCTTTTGGTGAAGAGTTTTTCCTAATATCCAATCTAAACCTCCTCTGACACAACTTTAGTCTGTTTCCTTTTGTCCTATCGCTTGCTACCTGGGAGAAGAGACCAACACCTACCTTGCTATAAACTCTTCAAGCAGTTGTAGAGCACGATAAGGTCTCCCCTCAGCCTCCTCCAGACTGAACAACCCCAGTTCTCTCAGCTGCTCTTCCTAACACTTGTGCTCTTGACCCTTCACCAGCTTCACTGCCCATCTCTGAACATGCTCCAGCACCTTGATGTCTTTGTAACAATGACTTGTTATAAAGATTTGAAATGTGAGCCTTTAAGCTCATCTGTGATGAATCAGTGTTGAGCTTGTGCATATTTATGACACAAGCATCTTCCTTTGTGATCACAGTCCAAAGAGCTGGTGTTACAAATAATGTGTCAGTGAGATGTTTGAAATAAATAGCTGGTCTGGAAATGCTGACTGGTGTCGCAAGTACTTTCAGGGAGAAATCGCACTCTGCATTGTAAGAAATTGTTTTCTTTTTGCATGGCTGAGTTGTAACCAAATGCTGCTTTCAAGCTGTTCTGAAATAATTTGAATTAGTTATTGTATATAAGCACTTAGCTCTTGTTTGTGTGAAGTGGCAGGGCAACAGAATGCATTATTGACATGTGCCTGTGTATTTCCAAGCCACCTCTGAAGCCCTGGGGCTGTGTGGGGAAAACAATTCCAGTAAGGTGCAGAATAGTTATGTTGTGGCAGGTATAAACTATACTCTGTAGAAACTACATTAATATTCTCATGTTCAATTAAAATAAAAACACCACAAAAAACCCACAAACCCCCAAAATGCAAGAAAGAAGTGCAAATGTATTTCTATGAGTAGAGAAAGCTGTATGAGAATGTTAAGTCTTCTTATGCGGAGTAGGGCAAGCCTGTGTTTGGAAGTTTCCTATTCCACAGCTGCAGCAGGTGCCCTTCCTGATGCTTGGTGGAGCAGGTGGTCCTTGGGGTGAGCTCAGTTCTTCTGGTCTGGAGGGAAGGGCCTTTTCCAGTAAATGCAAGTGAAATCTCTTCTACGTATCAAGTCTTTGGGAAAAAATGCTTTTGCCCATACTAAAGAATGAACTTTGGTGAAGAGTCTCTTTAAACAGTCTGCTTTCCTGCAACCAGAGTCTTGTGTAAGTTCTGGGTGTCAGGGATGTGTTCCTATGGCTGCAGTAGTTGACTGGAAAACAGGAATTTCGTGGAGCTTCTTTCCTGTTACTTCTTAATGCTTTCCAACTGTAGGCCAGGTTCATCCACAATCGTTGCTTCTGTCAGCCAGGTACAGCCAAAGCTACAGAATCACAGAATAGTTTGGGTTGGAAGGGACCTTAAAGCTCATCCAGTTCCGTCCCCTGCCGTGGGCAGGGACACCTCCCACCAGCCCAGGCTGCCCAAGGCCCCATCCAACCTGGCCTTGAACATCTCTAGGGATGGGGCAGCCACAGCTTCCCTGGGCAACCTGTGCCAGGATCTCACCACCCTCATGGTGAAGAATTTCCTCCTTATGTCTAGTCTAAACCTGCTCCCTCCAGTTTATACCCATTCCCCCATTTTCTATCACCACAAGCCTTTGTTAACAGTCCCTCTCCAGCTTTCCTGCAGCCCCTTCAGGTACTGGAAGGTCACTGTAAGGTCTCCTCGGAGCCTTCTCCAGGCTGAACAACCCCAACCCTCTCGGCCCGTCTCCTATGGGAGGTGCTACAGCCCTCTGGTTATCTTTGTAGCCCTCCTTTGGGCCCATTCCAACAGTACCAGATCCTTCTTATACTGAGGCTTCCAGAACTGGACACAGGAATCCCGATGAGGTCTCAGAAGAGAGGAATAGAGCGGCATAATCTTTAGCAGCAGCCGCCTTTTGAGCTCGGGGCAGCCCTGCTCTCAGCCAGCCAACCCTGGCCGCCTCCCGCCGCCTCTCAGCACTGCTCAGTGAGAAATATTCTGGAAGAAAGGTTTTCTCCTCGGCGATGAGGTTATTTTGGGGTGGGGGAGGTCTGGCTGACACTAGGTGTCAGTGTCTCCCTTCCTGCGGCAGCGTCTGCAGCCTGAACAGTCAGGAAGAGTTGCTATTTTTTAAATACTACTTCGAGCCTTGCTTTTCCATTTTTTTCTGAAATTCATGGCTACATGAAAGCCCCCTTTCCAACAGGCTCTTTACAGCACTGTACTTTAAAAAAAAAGTGGTTTGTTTGTTTTTGTTTTTGTGGGGTTTTTTTTGGGGGGGGAGGTNAACAAGCTAAAACTACTATAGAAAAATAAAAATTAAAACAAAAAAAAATAATTAAAAAAAAAAAAAAAAAAAAAAAAAAAAAAAAAAGGCAACAACATTTATTACATACAGATATTTTTGTTGACAAAGCTCATAAGCAAACATCTAAAGGTAAGGTGATGATGCACCTCCAGCCATGTCTCTGGACATGGGCCCTCTTATTCTCTTGCAGGTTCCCAGTGTATTGCAAGTCAGGCAAAATGATTTCACTGGGTTTGGTGTGGTACCTGACCTCTGTACAGATAATTATTTTCACAAAGCTTGGAAAATTGCCTCTATGTCTGACCAAGCTTCCACTAAAGTCAACAGGAGATGGATCAAGCTCTGTGTTCTCAAGGTCATGTGAAGCTGCTCAAGAATGCAGTGTGGCAGCCAGGTCTTAGGCTTTGTAATCTGGGCAGAGTCTGTGGAAAGATGCTACTGGCAGCTTGTGTGGTGGAACAAAACCAGAGATGAAGACGATGCGCTCAAAGTGTATCTGGAGACAAATGTCCATGCATTCTAGCCTCAAGCAGAAGTTTCATTTATCTGATCTGACAGTTGATTTTACAAGATTATTTTGTTCATTAAAAAAGGAATAGGAGCCAACCTCCTGTACTACCCCCTTTTCTCCCTTTTTATTTTAAATCTTGTTACGTTCCATTTTCTTGACATATGAGCTTTTCCATGACTGAAGTTTCTTTTAGCTGATCTCCTCTTATCTGAAACAGAAATCTCAGTCTGGATCCAGCTTATTGTATAACTAAGCAGCATTCCAAAATGAAGTCAGAAGGTGAGAGACTAAAAAGTCAGGCTAGAAAGATGCACACACACAAAAAAAAGAAAAAGCAGTGTCCATTTTTTCCCAACTGACTCCAGCTGGTACAGAATTACGCCAGTGAAAACATTTTGAATTCATATTCTTAATTTTCTGTTGTTGAAATGCTTTTGCTAGGAGCAAGTATCCAGCAGCTGGGCCCTGGCACCTTGTATGGCTGGAATGAGCCATCACTAGTCCTTTCTGGGGACATAGTGTTGTGGACCTAGCACTGGTATAGCTCTGCCTCTGGTAGCAGAGAGATGTATGTTACAGTAGCTACACTGCCCACTTTGTCTGTGTTGTATTCAACTGCTTTGCATGGATGTAGCTGCCAGGATGTGAAGAAAATCCCTTTTCCTGCTGGCTATTACTACCATGGAGCTGTACCTCTGTAGGATGAAAGATAAAGCAGAGATGAGAAACAGTCTTAGAATCATAGAATCACTAGGTTGGAAAAGACCTACTGGATCAAGTCCAACTGTTCCCATCAAACGCTAAACCATGCCCCTCAGCACCTCATCCACCTGTCCTTTAAACACCTCCAGGGAAGGTGCCTCAACCACCTCCCTGGGCAGCCTGTTCCAGTGCCCAAACACCCTTTCTGTTAACATTTTTTTCCTAATGTCCAGCCTGAACCTCCCCTGGCAGAGCTTGAAACTATTCCCTCTTGTCCAGTCACTTGGGAGAAGAGGCCAGCTCCCTTGTCTCCACAACCTCCTTTCAGGTACTTGTAGAGAGCAATGAGGTCTCTCCTCAGCCTCCTCCAGGCTAAACAACCCCAGCTCTCTCAGCCACTCTTGTGAAGATATTCCCTCTCATTCTCTAATAGCTTGCTGTACTGAGAGAAACAAAATCCAGGGGAAAGCACAACTTGGCCAGAGCCAGAAAAAGCAGCTGGACCAAAGCATGTTTGAAGCAGGATCCTGTGTTAGCTGATCTAGGGCACTGCCAATCCAAGTTCTGCATTTTCCCACTCAGGGACATTTCTCCACACCTCTGGGCAACTTATCTCAGCCTTTCTTTTCTCTCACAGTGGAAGAGACAAAATTTGGTCTGAAATGACTACTGTCCATTGCAGTTCATCCTCTTGAAGAGAGTGCTTTCATCATCTCTATATTCCCAGCACTGAAAGACATGGATGCAATTCCCACCCCCACCCCCCCCACCCCCAAGCCCTTGTGTTTCTAGTCTGAGTAAATCCCATCCCTTCAGCCTTTGTCATTTGACAAGGTATCCAACCCAATAAGCACCTTGGTGTGCTAATGCCTCCAACCCCACTGGGCTCTCCCCAGTTTTAATATGTCCCTCTTGAGCTTGTAGTACCAAAGCTGGACACAGTGCCTATGTGTGATGTGGACATGGTCATATCCTTTTTTCCCCTAGCTGCACTCTTGCTGACAGAGCACAGTTAGGCACCGATACAGTCACTGTCACAGGGTATTTTTCATTAGGGGATTTCAAAATGCTTTGTAAGATGTTTTAGGAATAGCTCTGTTTCAGCCCTGCTGAGGTTTTTCCAAGGAGTTTGAAGCTTCTTCAACCCTCTCATCTACAGAACAAGGAATTAAGTCTATTGTTTTAATTGTCTTTTTCCTTTTGGCATAATGGTAAAATCCATCATTTTCTGTAGCACATAACCCTAGGTAGACATTTACATGGGAGAAAAGACCCCCCCATGGAGTGTAAGAGGGATGCATAAATTTTACAGATAACTGCAATGAGTTTCTCTTGTGCATATACCTCACGAAAGGGATTAAACTTTCTCTATACTGTTCTATAAATGAAACAATGATTTTCTTAACTATTTTTCTGAGCAACATAACATAGACACAAAAATGAGCCCTGGCTCTAATCTTGATAATTTTATCAAAAAGCATATTCCATCTGTGTGACTGCTCCACCACATCCCTGACAATGGGGTTGTAAATTCTGAAGGAGAACACATCAGCCTTCTTGCCTAGTTTTGTGCTCAACCAAAAGACAAACTTTCATCCAAGCAAGGATATGTGCCTCAGTTTCCTCATCTTTAAAACAGAAACCATTGTACTTGGCTTCCATTTGGCAGCAGCAATGGAGAAATATTAGTGATAACCACCACAGCTACTAGGGTCTCTTACTTGCTTGCAGGCTTTTGGAGAGATAGCAGTGTTATATTGAGTGATATTTGAGAGGTTCAACACACCATCTCTCATTCAGAGAGCACATGCTTAAGTGTTGCCCTTCACAGATGTTTCTCTAATGTGTTCATGAAACACCTCTTGTGTGGTTGACTCCCAGCATGGTTCTCCCAGGGCTTTGCTGCCCTTCCTGGGGAGCACTTTAGTTGGATACTGCTCTCTGCAATTTTATCACATTTGTTCTCCTATCCCAGCAGACTTGTTAAATTCTTCTATCTTCTTTGCAGCTGGAGAAAAGACTTATGAAAACCTTAATTATGAAAACCTTATTGCATTTCAGTTTCCTTTTCCCTGGCAGGAACAGCACTAATTCTCTGTATCTTTTCCTCACCATGACTAGTTGCTCTTGCTGCTTTCCTCCAGGCTGCTGGCCAATGCGTCCTCAAACTGTAATATCCCAAATGACTCCTTTCTGCTGAGGCTAGACTGATGCCAAATGGGAGGAGTATCGCTTCATATTTTCACACATTTCACCACTGTACGTTGTGACCCAGTGTGGTGCTCACCCTTCCCTGCAGCAACAAGGCTTGTGACACATGCTGACACCTAAACTCCACAGAGCAGCTGTGTAGCCAGGCGTTGCCTCGTCAAATGCTTGTTCATCCTGAAACCCATGCCAGGTTTGCACTTTCTTTTGTGCCTTCTGTTTTTTATATAGCTTATCCTTTTTGACTAGATAATTTTGAATTCCTAGGCTGTCCTGTGTATTGGAAGGCTTTCCACCCTAACATCATCTGCAAATTCAGCAGCCATACTCCAGTCTCTCAACATCCAAAACATTAATGAAGATACAGTATAGGTCTGTATGGAATCATATCCCTTCAGTAAAATTCATGCTTTATATACCCTTACAATTTGGCCAGGGATTTACTGACAATGATTCTTTGAAACAAGGTTTCTAACCAGTTCTGAATTTCCTTTATGACGGTGTCATGTTGACTCAAGTCACCTCCTCTCATAAGCACGCCATGTGAGAAAATGCCAGAGCTATAGTGTAGTCAGAGCATATTCAGAGCACATCTGTGTCTTACATAGAACAACATTTTCTACTTTTATCCTTACACAGAAGGGACCTGAAATGGGTTTCACATTAGCTCTTCCTCAAACTGTGTTTGTCATCACTCCTCTGCTTGGCATCTTCCATGTATTTGCAAGTAACCTGGTTTGGTTTTACGGTGTTTTTCTGGATATTGAAGTTAAGCTAAGTGTTCTCTCGTTGTCTTGCTCATCTGTCCCCCCTTTATAAAGCTAGGCAGGCACTCAATATGCCCTTGGTTGGTCTCATGTGACATTGGTCACTCTCTCCAAATTCTCAGGTAACCTCAGGCTGCTCCAAGATAGATTCCACCAGGAATAGGAAATACCTATGGGGAATTTCATTAGACACAACCAGCTTGAAAACATGTAATTTATGTAAATGGTCTTTTTTAGATAAATTTAAATAGCTTCCTCTTTTTTAGTAGCCTGAAATCCCAGTCTTCTTTTATTACTGAACGTCATGGTTTAAGCCCAAGGTGGTAACAAAGAACCAGCTGCTTGGTTTTAGTCTTGAGTCAGGAACAGAAGAACCACAGTGGCTACTTGCTCACCCCTCTCCCTCAGGTGGGATGAGAAGAGGAATCGAAAAATGAAAGGTACAGCTCATGAGTTGGGGTAAAAGCAGTTTAACAGAGCAGCAAAGGAAGAGACAATACAAGAACAATAATAACAGTAAAGAATATACAAAACGAGGGATATATAAAATGGGTGGTACACAATGTGAAGTTGCTCATCAGACAGAGACTGACTCTTGACCACTCCTGACTGAGAATTCTCCAAACCACAGAAACCACGTCATGAGACCCACACCCCTGAGCCCAGCCCAGACATGCTGAGCCACCCAGAACCACCACTCCACTGACCACCTCCCTCACATATACCAGACGTGATGTTAATGGCATGGAATATGTCATTGGCCAGTTGGGTTAGCTGCTCCAACTGTGTCCTTTCCTGGCTTCTTGTGAAAATTAACTCTTTCCCTGTCAAAAAAACCCCTAACCCAAACCAGGGAATTAACCCTTTCCTAACCAGAACAGTGATAATTATGTTTGTACTGATTGCTGCAGCACCAGCATGCTCTTGGCTGCTGCCCTGCTGGGTGGACAGCTTCTGCAAGACCCAGACACCACTGTCTGGACAGCAAAAGGGGCCACATCTGGAAAGAGAGGCCAGGAAGAACAGTCCCTAAGGCATGAAGTGGCTGAGGTGGCCTGAGGAGTGTAGCCCCAGCACAGTCTGTCATGACCAAAGGTCTTGTCCTTCAGCCCTTGATGCAGAGAAGGAGAGGTGCAAGGCCTGGGCTTGGGCTGCCTTGGTGCAAGGCTTCAGGCTGCAGATTAGAGAACCTCAGAAATGTCCTCAAGCTGTGAAAATGGGTTAACTGTCCAACACCCTCTTATTTTCAATTCAGTAAAATATTATACAAGCAGTCACAAATGCTGATCTTTAAAAAGAAGAGGAGCTTCACATGCAATTGTCTAGTTCAACCAATGTACAAAGCAAAAATTTTCTTGGAATTCTACATTGTTGTTATTTTTTTTAATAGTAAATGGTTCTTTAGTGAATGTTAATCTCTGACAGATGGCTCTGTCCATCTGGCATTACTGAAGAGTGTGAAAGTCTAATTTATATGGAAAACTTATTTAAAATTATATATTCAGTAGAAACAACTAAAACAACTGATCTTTTCATCCTGGGAGTGTGTGATGTTGCCAAAGTACCACTAATGAGTTCCACTTCCAAGAAGTGGGAGATACTTCGCAGACAGAACTGCTGGCATGAGCAATTTTCCTCCTTTCATAGTTGTAAAATATTTTTAAGAAAAAAATCCTGTGAACAAAGGGCAATATCCCTCACAGGCAGATTTGCACAGGCTCTGGCTCATGCTGAAGGAAGGTGCCATGTCAGCATGTGCCTTGGTCTCTGGTGTGAGGGAGAACATCTCTTGTGGAAAGGCAGAGCTGCCCAGGGAGGTAGTTGAGTCACCTTCCCTGGAGGTGTTTAAGGCACGGGTGGATGAGGCACTGAGGTGCCTGGTTTAGTGTTTGATAGGAGTGGTTGGACTCGATGATCTGGCGGGTCTCGTCCAACCTGGTGATTCTATGATTCTAAGTGTACTTGGCTCAGCACAGCACCTGAAGGGATAATGATGGACTGCTATTGCTGCTTCTCTCACCAGACCAGCAACTTTATATACATCCAGCCTACCTCAAAAGGCTGAAACTCTTGTCCAGCTGCCCCAGTGGCTTGCGGTGCTTGACATCACCTGGAAAAGGCTGCTCTGTATGTGGGAAGACGAGGATAGCCCTAGCAGGGGAAGGCAGGGCAGGACACATGTGCTACAGGAGAAAAGGGAGAAAGAGGAGATTGGGACCCTCTAGAAAGTCTGCAGAAGGGTGTAAACAGGAGCATGAAACCTCATGAAACCAGGTTTTATCTGTCCTGCTACTCATGGAGAACAGTTACTCATGCAGGCATCAGCTTCAGAAAGGTTCATAAGGCAGGAGAGGCCCTTCAACAAATAGTTGCACAGGAATTTGAAACAAAACAAAGAATTTGCCATCTTCAGAGCATGATCCCACTCTGATGGTGGCCTGTGTGGTGAATCTCCTTGGATTTTTGGGGAACTTGACTGGGTTGTTGTATTGCTCTGGGAATCTGAAATGTTATTTGGATGTGATGCTATGCTCAGAGATTAAAGCAATACTTTTTAGAAGACAAAAAAAAATATTTATCTGTTCTTTTTCTTCTTTTGCCATCATCAAACACTCAACCTGAGAAGAAATACCATTTTTATATTTGTCGTTGAATAAGAAAACGTTATTCTATGTCAGTTCAGAAAAATTTCTTTCTGTCTGCAACGTGCAAGCTGTCTTACCATGAGCCATGAAGAGGTTGAAGTTTGAGTATTGCTTCATACTAAAGTACAGATATAATTTTGTCCTGACAATCTGAACAGAGCATTGAGTATTCCTCCAGCAAGTGGATCTATATTTAGAGTGAAAATGCACAAGGTTTTCTCAGCAATGATAAATTTCTTTCTACAAAAAAGTGTCCTAAAATTAAATCCTTTGACAAGACTACTTTGCATTTAAAAAGTGCTCTGTTTTTTGAGACTTCCAAGTCAGCTTAGCCTCTTAAATCTCTATGGAAAAATGTTAGATTGAAAAGGAAACCAGTGAGGGTCTTGGTATGCAATAGTAATCTATTAAAATCTGTAATTTCACTAAACTTGTGATTTTTGGTGGTATTTTAATCATGGAGTATCTGATAGTAGAACCATAGCTTTCTATTAAAGTTCAATGGAATAATTTTAAGGGCTCAAGAACACACTTAATTTCCTTTTAAATGCTCTATGATTATTCCCTAGCAGTGAGAGGCAGTAGCTCCAGGCTGCCCTGTTCGAAGCCAAACCTCACTGTGTGCAGCGGATGTTGAGGGAAAGCTGTTAGGGTGCTGGCCTGTGAATGAGAGGAGCTGAAAGTGGATCTCTGTTCCATCACACTCTGCCTCCACAACTGTCTGGAAACTCTTGAGTGTTTTATAGTACCATGAGGCTACAGCCTTCAGGCAGGGCTATTGACAGGAAAGCCAGAACCTGGAGTTAATAATTTTTATACAGGAGACAGGGGCGGTTTGACACCCTTTAAAAAGTATTGAAAAGCAAGCATACTATGGATCAGGGAGCCTATACACTTTGACACCAGGAGATGTATCGGGAGAGATGTAGGGTTAGTGTACTCCAGACCTGGGGCACCCAAACCTGGATCCTGTTTTGAGGACTGGTCTTAACATCTTGTCTTCTCAGAACTGAACAAGGCTAATTTCATTTTTTAAAAGCCAAAAAAAGAAAAAAGAAAAAAGAAAGAAAAAAGAAAGAAAAAAGAAAAAAAAGAAAAAAAAGGAAAAAAAGGAAAAAAAGAAAAAGAAGGCATTGGTGGGAATTGAAACTGTGCTCACAAAATGAGACACATGTTTTAAGCCTTTCTCAGCTGGAGGACATTCAAACCCACATGAGAGAGAATCAGCAAGGAAGAGCCTGTAGCTCAGGGATGAAAGAGAGTGCTCAGGGCACAGAGAGCAGGTCTGGTAACATATTGCACTCTAGCTTTTGGAGGAAAAGCAAACATAATTTTGGGAACACAGATTGGAGCTTCACTTGGCCTTCTGAGTCTTATGTCCTCCTGCCTGATCTCTTATGGGCTTTGGAGAGCTGTGTTTGTACTGCTGCTGCCCAAGGGAGGTGGCTCCTGACCCTGTGACAGATATTTAAAATTATTATTACCTTGAAATGAAACTGACCTGATAGAAACTTCACAGAGGCAAGGCACAGATGCTTTATAACTGTGTATGAGTTACTGAGGCTGGCCATGTGCTCATAGCCTTCATTTTACCTTTATCTATCACCTTTATGGTAAAGACTACCGGCATTCCACCTTCACTAAAACAGAAGTCATGAGGTCAGTGTCTTTATGTTAAAACACATGTGGTGGTCATTCCACACATACTGATTTAAAAGCTGACTTTGCAGTTCTTCCCTCTGGAAATATGAGCTTGAATGGGTTGAAAAGCACTCAGATACTTTAAAAGGGAGTTGCCTCATTGGAAAAGGTCCCGCATGAAAACCACACTGTCAGCTGTTTCCCAAGTGCAAAGACAGCAGAAATCTTGCATTGTAGTGGGGACAAACCCTGGTAATGGTTTTCCATAACCCTTGGTGGGCAGACCAAAGTGAGATTGTCTTTTCTGGTGTGAGAGACCTAAGCCCATCCCTGGAGAGGCACACAGCTTCCTAAATTTAAATAACTGAAGGAGAATAGAATTTAATCCAATAGCTATTTAGAATGAAATTCATAAGCAGATCTGCCGTTCTGCAGCCAAGGGTGTGCTCCGTGGAACTGAGGCATTTTATTGCAATTTTTGTGCCACCAGAGGGTCTCTTAGATCCCTGATTCCCACAATCCAGGGAACACAGGACAATTACAGAATTAGTTAAAAATAATAATTCAATTTCTAACTGTCATGAGCTAGAGATAAGCTGGAAATTGTTAGTTGATTTTGATAAGAGAATTTTTAAAAAGCAAAAGATCATGGGTATTTTCTTTTTGAATGTAATTATTTTTAAACTAGATGCTTTGTATAAAGGAAGAGAATGATCCATGAAATTTGGTCATGTGTAGTTGGCAATTCTGTGAATGGGACTACCCTGCACATGCTGACTCAGTTGTGTGTGCTTCAACACTGCACATTTTAGAAAATAGGACCCTGATGCCTATTTGCTAGTTAAACCTCCCCAGATCTGGCTGTATTGGATCTGTTCTGGAGACATTGCTGGGCATTAATCAGTATATGTGTTGCAGGATCTGATGCTACCTGTGGTATTTCTAGCTATAGAAAAAACACTTTTCAGGGGTAGCAAACAGATTGGGTTTGGCAATACAGCGGCTTGACATTCATAGCACCACCGGGTATTTTTAGGCTTGGTTCGTTCCTGTAGTTGAAACCTTTTGAAATCTTTGGAACAACTGCCCAGGGCAAAGTACAGGTAAAGGAGAAGCTGCCCAGGTAACAGCTGACCTTCTGTCTTAAGTATTCTCTTATGACAAGAGCTATTTCAGATAGACACTAAGTAGCACTTCATGGAAATGTTTTTCCCAGGACTGTAGGATTTTTGTACCATTACTAAGCTTTGTAAGACTTTACATATGGACATGGAAAAGCAACAGGAGCACCACAGAGCCACCAGAACCCTCCATTCATGATCTATTCGTTCCTCTTACTCCTAATCTTAAAAGGACCAGGCAGGCTTGTTTTCTCTTCCCTCTCTCTTCTTTTGTGTAGAGAAAGTTAGAAGACTGAGCCGATCTGGTCATGGACCAGTTGAAAAGGAAGAAATGTTGTATAAACTAAATGCATACTTCCTCTTGAAGAAAATAAATAGTTGATTCTAAATTTGAGAAAATAACCACTGACTTATTATCCCTCAACCTGCTGGCCACACTCCTTTTGATGCAGCCCAGGATACAGTTGGCCTTCTGGGCTGTGACTTGGGAAGCTTATCCCCCCACTACTAATACTTAAGCCAGGAAGGCAGGTCTAGGAATTTGCTGTTTGCTGTTATGTTTGCGTGTTACTTAACTGGAAGGCTTGTGTCCTGCGACCATGAGGGAGTGCAAGCTCTCAGCCATAGAAACAAATCCTGAGGCTTGAACACAAGCTCAGCTGTTGCCAATACAAAGTAACATTTAATTAACCTAGAAACTGTTACTGAGGAGTTTGTCTGAGCAACAAATGATCAAAGAAGATGTCTGCCTCATTTCATTGGTGTGGTTTAATTCTCTACAAAGGGATGTTTTGCACTCTGAACATGGAAAGGGGTGTCCTTTGAAGTTGTTTTCAAGCGCTTTTGGCAAAGCTGGTAAGAAGTGTGATGTTTTATATCTTCTCTCTGCAATAAAATTGCCAGCTGCAGAAGCCGAAGACTTTCCCTGTGAACTGCAGAAGAGTGCAGTGGGCTGCTCCTTGAACACATGATGAACCTCTTCCCAATAAACCTGCTCTACTTCTTTTGCCAACTTTTTTAGAAGCCAGTTATAGACTCTCTTGATCAAGCACAGCAACTGGCAGGTAAAGGACACAATGCCCAAGGGGAATGTTGTAAGCTGGGACTGGGAACCTGAGACTAAGCCACATTTTAAAATTTTTGCTGTTAGCAGCACATTCAGCCCCAGTCAAATCTGAAATGGAGCTGAGCTGGAGCTTTTGATGACTCAATGCCCTCCTTAACATACTGTTCCCAAAGTGAAAGACAGCAGGTTTTAAAAGGCACTGTGAAGTGTCACACAATTTTACTGAGTTGATTCTCTGTTTCCTGATCCAGAGGAAAGGTGCTGTGGCAGGGAGGAAAGGTGGCGCAAACCATTTAAAAGTGACTAAAATCACACTGTAGCCATGATCTTAGAGGACCTGCAGCAAAGACTTCTCAAACAAGCTCCTCTAATGAGGAGCAGCTGAGAGAGCTGGGGTTGTTTAGCCTGGAGAAGAGGAGGCTGAGAGGAGACCTTATTGCTCTCTACAACTACCTGAAAGGAGGTTGTGGAGAGGAGGGAGCTGGGCTCTTCTCCCAAATGACAGGGGACAGGATAAGAAGGAATGGCCTCAAGCTCTGCCAGGTGAGGTTCAGGCTAGACATCAGGAAAAAATTTTCATGGAAAGGGTGTTTGGGCACTGGAAGAGGCTGCCTAGGGAGATGGTTGAATCACCTTCCCTGGAGGTGTTTAAAAGATGGGTGGATGAGGTGCTGAGGGGCATGGTTTAGTGTTTGATAGGAATGGTTGGACTCAATGATCCTGTGGGTCTTTTCCAACCTAATGATTCTGTGATTCTGTGAAAGACATAGCTCTTGATTCACTCCTGAGCAGTGTATGTGGTTCAGGTAACTAAGTTGTGCTCCATACAATGGATCATAATGTATAATGTATTCACTCCAGCCTTCTGGTAGGAACAAAACAGACAAACACACAACCCCCACAGTACTGTCTTAAAACTTTTTAAAGAAAAAGTTTAATGTAAAAATGAAGAAAGTGATAAGAAATTAAAAGAAAACTGAGGTTAATATAGGCACAGAATCTAAGAATAGTTTGGATTGGAAGGAACCATTATAGGTTATCTAGTCCAATCTCCTTGTGCAATGAGCAGGGACATCTCCAGCTAGACCAGGAGACTGGTCAAGTCAACTTGAATGTCAACTTGACCTTGATTGTTTCCAGGGATGGGGCTTCTACCGCCTCTCTGGGCAACCCATTCCAGCATATCACCACCCTCATTGTAAAAAATTTCTTCCTTATATCTAGTGTGAATCTACACTCTTTCAGTATAAAACCATTACCCCTTGTCCTATCACAACAGGTCTTGCTGAAATGTTTGTCCCCACCTTTCTTATAGACTCCATTTAAGTACTGTAAATCTTCAATAAGGTGTCCCTGGAGCCTTATCGTCTCCAGACTGAACAACCACAACTCTCTCAGTCTTTTTTCATGGGAGGGGTGTTCCACTCCTCTGATAATTTTTGTACCCATCCTCTGAACCTTCTCCCCCAGGTGCATGTCTGTGCTGTGCTGAGTGCTCCAGAGATGGATGCAGTACTCTAGGTGAGGTCTCACAAGAGTGGAGTAAAGGAGCAGAATCACCTCCCTTGACTTGCTGGCCACACTCCTTTTGATGTAACCCAGGATACAGTTGGCTTTCTGGGCTGCAAGCACATATTGCTGGCTCATGTCCAGCTGTACATCCACTGATACCCCCAAGTCCTTCTCCACAGGGCTGCTCTCAATCCCTTCATCCTCCAGCCTGTATTGAACAGGGTTTTTTTCCTCAACCCAGGTGAAGGACCTTGTCATTGTTCAACCTCCTGAGGCTCATATAGGCCCACTTCTTGAGCTTGTCCAGGTCCCTCTGGATGGCGTCCTGTCCATCAGCTGTGTCAACTGCACCACTCAGCTTGCTGTCATCTCCAGATTTGCTGAGGGTGCACTCAATCCTCTTGTCTGCATCACCAAAGAAGGTATTAAATTGTACCAGTCCCAATAAGGACCCCCAAGGGACACCACTTGTTATCAACCTCCATTTGGACATTGAATAGTTGATCACTACCCTCTGGATGTGACCTTCCAACTGATTCCATGTCCACAGAACAGTCCACCCATCAAATCCACAATCCACCAATTTAGAGAGAAGGATGTTGTGGGGGACCATGTCCCTCACATTACAGAATTCCGGATAGATGACATCCATAGGTTTCCCCTTGTCAATTGATGTAGTTACTCCATCACAGAAGGACACTACATTGGTGAGGCAGGACTGGTCCTTGGTGAAACCATGTTTGCTATCTCAACTCACCTCCCCGTTGACCGCATGCCCTAGAGCAACTTTTATAAGGATCTGTTCCATGATCTTCCCAGGAACAGGGCAACACAAAGACTGGTTAAGGAAAACATTTTAGAAGCTGAGAATAAATGTTTCCCTTTAATGAACAAAAACTCTGAACAGTGATAATCCAAATAAGTCAGTGTGATATCTGCTGAGTTACAAGTGAAAACAAAAGAACAGTTGGGCCAGATTAAAAAAATTTGAAAAGCAAGTCCATAAAGGTAAATGCATTAAATGTTTTTAAACACATCACAGGCAGGACATTGTTTGGTTATGCAATAATAGCTTGTCTGCATACCCACAAAGGAACACAGAGAGATGGGGTAGGGGACAGGTAGCACCCTGCCTAGCTCCTCTCAGGCCCATCATGGGGGTCATTAGCCCACCAGATGTCCATGTCCACATGCCAGAGGAGCACAGAGGCACAACCAGAGGTGAGAACCTAAATAAAGAAGCAACTTCTCCATGCCCCTCCCAGAGCTGTCCCAGGAAGGCCTCAGCCCCCGTGTCCAGGCTTGAAACCCATCACAAGGTGTCATATGGAGCAGCAAGTCAGATCTCCTTTTGGAATGTGAGGATCACTGCCTGGGGCTGTAGGATACATTCTGGGGTGCCGGGGAAGAGTAGTTTAGGACTGCATGTGACACTGTAAGATGTTTAGAGGAGGAACCAAAAGTGGGAAAAGGCAGAAATTTAGGTGCCTCAAGGTGCTTTTTTTGTGTGTATCTGCTGGGAATACATGTTCAGCCTCACTACTGGTTTGATCTGGGGCTGTGACCGCTGCGCCTCTCTTGAGCTGTCAGATTCAGCATGAAGTATTTTCCTCTAACAGAAACTAGCCAAAAGTCTGTGGGACCGATACATTAAGGAGTAAAAGGATCAAGCAAGACAGGTAACAGGCCATAGCAACAAGGTTAGCATAAAAGCTTTGGGGTCTATGCTGTTGGACTTTAAACTTTCTTTATGGCAAAGAAACTTCATAAAACTAAAGAACAAATGAAAGAAACTTAAGAGCTGATAATATGAATAATGGCTGGCTGGCAGGGCCAGAAGGTATTCACATCAGGGTTCTGAATACAGCTAGAACACAGACAGGAAATACTCCTGCTTGGTTTTATAATCCATCCAGACATAATACCTCAGCTGTGGTGCCACAGGAATGGAAGATGACAGTCGTGACACTAATTTTTAATTGAGGACACAGATCAGCAATCCTGACTTCCACTCAGGGATATGGCATGGAATAAGACTAGAAATAGTCATGCAGATAAATATGGTATGTTCTATATTGTTTAGAGAAAATCATGACGTGTGTTAGATTCCTTTGAAGCTTTTCAAAAAAGAATTAAATTGCCAGAGGGAACTATCTTAGGAAGATGATGTTATATATTAATAACTGGTTGAATAATAGAAAACAATTTTTTTCTCAGTGGAGAAAGGACACCAGTGGAATCCGTCAGGAACCAGTGGTAAGACTGTTGTAAACAACCAGAAGTATGTGAACAGTGAGGAAACAAAATTTGTTGACTATGAAAGCTATTCAGATGGACTATGTTTATCTGAGTTCAGTCAAGGTTTTCAAGGCTCACAATGATTTACAAGTGATCCTGAACAGGGAAAATGCACAAAGTAATAAAAAGTTCAAGACATAACTATAATATAACCCAGATGCAAAACAAATAGCGGTTACAATCTGGGTGTATAAATAGTCTCACCTACGTAATTCTCAAGTAAAATAATAAATAAATCTGATTGTAGTACTATAAATCTGTTTTGTAAAGAACTGCCCATTGTCAATTATCCTGTCTCTTTAAACTGGAGACAGTTGGACACATGGGCTGGCTGAAATCCACTATCAGATGTTATCTTAGCTTAAGTTGGACAAATTAACAGGCTCCTAGTAAAAAAGGCTGCAAAAGGACTTCTGAGACCGGTCAGTCCATTACCCTAAGGCTATATCATGTGTACTTGCATCTTTCCTGACTGACCAGTGTTTCAAAGACCTGCAGCACTGGGGAACCCAGGGCTCCTCTTTGTAACCCTTCATATTGTAATGTTCTTCTTAATGTTTCTCTGGAATGTCCTTTGTAGAAACTTAAACCAATTATTTTTCATTGTGAATATGGAAATGGATTATTCCTGTCCTTTGTACAGTAAGAGTTCAGTGTAGTTAAGGATATAAAAGTTCTTTATGACTTCTTCAGTCTTCTTTTCCTTTGGCCTTAGAACCCAGTTCATTCAATCTTTCTTCTTAAGCTGTAAATTTAGATCACTTTTGCTGCTCTTCTCTTGACTTCCTCAATCTGCAGCGATGTAAGCTGGACCAGTACAGGCAATATTCCAGCTAAACTGTTGACAAGCATGGAGTAGAGCAAAATGGTAATTTCTTCTTGCAGTCTAGGGTCTTTCTTTTACAAGAGCAACATTTGCTTTATTGCCACTAAAACAACACTGTTGATATGATATTCAGCTTCTTCAGTTTGCTTATTAATCCTCTCAGATAACTTTATGGCAAATGCTTCATAGCATTTCCAGTTATGATCTGTGACTCTCGACAACTATGTAATTTCAGTTCATTACCTAGTTACAGAGAAAACCTACATGACATTACAAAAAACCCATGTCCATCTGTCATACAATTTAATAGCAGACCACTTTGCAGACACATGTGCAACCAGTTTTGTAGTGGCCTGATGATAGTTCAGTGTAAACCAGTGATTTCGAATTTTATCATCTTTAGGCTTTGATAAAGGGCTACCTTTAAGGGGTTTCTGAAATGTATCAAAGAGAAGTAGGCATACTTTCAGTAATTCAAGCTTACTATGGAGGACTTTGAGCTTCCTCATGGATTGACATTGGAGAAGGCTGAAAACCATTAATCTAAATGATGCTTTCCTAAGTTAGAATGAAAATGTCAAATGAAATGGCACTAAAGAAGGTCTGACTAGAACCATGGAATGTAGAAACTCTTGATTTTGCCCTTTCCATGAGACCTGTTATCCCTGTTGCAGAAGGAACGCAAACTGATTTCACCTTTTTATACTTGACAAAGCTATCTTAGCTGATACTCATCTTCTCTTGTCTTCCAGATAAAGTTTGTTCAATTTTTTCCATCAAGATTAATTTCAGTGAAAGTTTTCTTTGTTCAGTTGATGATTTCCCATCTCTATTCTATCCTTTTTTAAGTTACCCACTACATTTTCCTTTTTCTCATCTTCAGTCCATGTTTTTTGCCCTCTTGTTTTGTTTGTAGAGGTTGTAGAGGTTGCAAAATTCTGAGGTTAAGTCAATTAGGTCTTCAGGATCTCAGGCTGGCATTTACCACTCCCAGTCCATTTAAAAATTTTAAATAATCTGAATAATTTCTAATTCATTCTTTGTCTATTTCTCCTTCGTAGCTGATACTATTTATTTCAGATGCTTCCAATACTGCCTCAGATATTCTTGCTCACTCAGATGCAACCTAAAAGGAACAAAATGAAAAGGCCAGAAAGGCAATTTCACAATATTCCTAAATTAGACTCAATTAAAAAGAGACTGTAATAACTCAGTGAGGGCCAAGCTCTGTCTCATTTCCTAGGCATTATACAATAACTGAACACAAGAGACAAAAGTAGCCTTTCCACTAAAAGCACCTGGAATACAGACCAAGGACCCTCAATCCCCATAATCAAAACGCGTCCACCACCAACAGAAATCAACCCAGCAGAAGGAAGAACCACATGTGTTTTAGGCAAAAGTTGCATACTCCAGAGAGAAAATCCAAGTGAGAACAATAGGGGAATGAAGAGGGTTCATAGCCAAACCACACACAGTTTGCAGTCTATTTGCCACATTCTTTGCCTAAGGATGATAGCCAGAGAATGGACAAAATGCTTCACTGCTCCATCCCCTAGAGCTTCCTTTACTTCTCCTTAAGTCTCAGGATAAAGGCCTGGTGATAACCAAGTGGCAAAATTTTTCCCCAAGTCTCTCCATGTGGCCTGAAAAAAGAGACCAACAGATCTTGTGAAACTCAAGTGGCAAACCACTGGTGCTGGATGCCACCCTGGGAACACAGCTGCTTGAGTCAAGGGTCAATGCTGAGAGAATCAACCCCAGTCCAATCCTTACTGGTCCAAAGATGGGTTGCTGTGAGGAGTTTGATGAGATCTGGTGAGTAACCAGTGGACACAAGTTCTGCAAAACTGCAAAACCAGGAAGAGCTAATACCCCAAGGCCCTCAGCACTGCCATTTGCCTTCTGTGCCACAGAATTTAGGGCAGAGCAAGGA
Source organism: Piaya cayana (assembly GCA_013389865.1). Taxonomy (NCBI): domain Eukaryota; kingdom Metazoa; phylum Chordata; class Aves; order Cuculiformes; family Coccyzidae; genus Piaya; species Piaya cayana. The sequence continues at coordinate 27,437 of WAAB01012026.1, read as the reverse complement.
AGAACTGAGCTAGTGCAGTAATTTGAGGGGCTAAGGAGTCAGGCCCAGATAATTACCCCCAATATTGTCATCCCACACTTCCTATAAGATGTTGCTTTTTGCTATTTTCCACTCTCAGTAGTGCCTAAGGTTACATAAAAAGAAGGTTTTTATTAGCTCTGAGGATTCCAGAACTTCTCCACATGGTGGCAAAGACCTAGGGCTGTCTACTCTATGTGTTTCCTACAGAAAATTATTATACACTTTTCTACTTCTCAGCACTGCTTAAATGGAGGAAAAGCCAACCCTCAAAGCAAACCCATGTCTTTAGGAGAAATCCCAACAGTACCACAATTACATGTTTTATGTAAAGCGAGTTTTAGAAAGTCATGAGAAGAAAAGGTTTAAAAGAAAACGTAAGCTATGAAGTACAAGTTCAAACTCTTGTCTACATCTCTGTTACAGACAATAAAGATAGAAAATAACTTATCTACCATTGCATTAAAACCTGTCCAATGAGCTACAAAGAGAGCAGCACTAAAACACTGTGAATTATGCTGTCTTTCCTCAGGGTGGAAATGTCACCAAACATCAGCCAAGACAAAAATCACTGAGCAGAGAGGAGGCAGTTCCAAATGTTTCCCATGTAACATCTAGTTAAGAGTGTTTCAGATCACTCCCCCAGAATAAAAGATCAGTCATTAAACAATTCTCCAAAAGAACAAATTATCCTTATGGAAGAAACATAAACATTAATAAAAGAAAAGATTATGTTGATCAAAAGAGGAACTCAAAGCCCAATAAACAACCTGGAATATGTTCCTGAACAGAAATCAAATCAAGCCAGAGCTGCAAGCTCTACACCACAACTAAGGAAAACTTCCCTTCCCTACTCAGTAAACCAGTCAGTTCAAATGTCTTTACCCAAGTACGCCCGTGGCACAAAACATAAACCGATTGTGTCTTGGAACAAGTGCTGTGAAAAGACTCTCTAAAGAGACATATCTGCAGATATTTACACTTTGATTGTTTGACAAGACACTTTTAATAGAGATTAAAAAGGGAGCCAAGACTTAGAAAAACTACAGAAACTAGAACAGTTGGTGGTCCCCAGGATCATCACTGACCCAACATGTTCAGCAGCTATCATTCTTTTTAGCTTGTAGTTTCCAGTTGCGAGGTTTTAGTTCTATAGACATGTTCTACAATACATTGACCAGATAGGTAAAACAAGGTAAAATCCAGAAACCCTATAGGGTTAGCAGCCCTATAAGATGGGGTTATGCCTATAGATAGGGATAGCAACCCTATCTCATCTTCAGATCCATCAGAAAAAAAACCCTGAGCATATCCTCCTCAGGTCATGGTGAGACCAAAGGCATCCCTGATTCTCTGCTCTCAAGCTTGAGTTGTTTAACCCTCTCCCAAGACAGTTGCTGCTCAGACCAACAACTCATACAGAAATTAGTCACTGAATGAACATATGGAGAACTTTCATTAACATTACTCACAACAGAAGTTTCTAAAGCAATACTCTTAGGCCTTGCCATTAAAATCAGACCTCTTGGATCTCAGGTGGCGAGAGAAGCCCTAGGTGGCTGGGAGGAATGCCAACTACAGGGTTTCTCTGATGCAGCCAGCACCAGATGCTGTTGGACACCAAGGGGACTCTGGATTTTCTTCACTCCTAAATAACATGCTGCAAATTTGCCTTGGAGATCTAGGTAAGACATGGCACTAGCTGTTGGCTGAAACAGGATGCAGACATGTCAGTACAAAGATTTGCTTAAGTAAACTAATTTTAAACCTCATGATTTCAGCAACAAGTAAATTAATAGCTTTTAAATCCATGTTTAGTTTAGCTGTTTTTCTGAAATATGTTTGGGAATAACCACATGCTTCAAGGTAGGCACTCAGTGGAAAGAGGGCGATGCAAGTGGTGTCACCAAATACCATTCCTTGTTCCAGCCACAACCTCTGTTTGTTTTTTGGATGTTTATCCTTGGCAGATAAGCCATGATGTGGAAAGTTTTGATCCCATACAGGCAGAGAGAGTATTGATGAGCAACTGATCTGGCACCAGGAGGCCATTATAACTGGTAGAGGACTCATGCTGTGAAAGCATCAGACATGGCATATGGCTAGAGTTTGGTGCATGCGGATTTAAATCAGATGGGACTTACAGGCGCATTAGAGAGGGAGATAGGCATATGAGACCCTACGTGGCTTTGCTGTGCACAAGCCTGTGTAAGTCCTGTGTGTAAAGCAGCAGTAGTCACCTACACCTAGGGACCTGCATCCCAACCTTCCTGTACTTCCTGGTTTCCTCTAACCTCAAATGATAGCCTGACCTGGAGAAAGCTAACGGACAATAAATGCTGCTGCACATGTTACTCCAACTCTAGGCATGGGTGGCCCTCCCAGCAACCCTATCTCGCTCTGGCTGCACACAGTAGCAGCCACTACTCTGTTTACTCTGGTATTTATGGCAGCCAGATCAAGCCTCTTCCCAAGGGTACAGCTGCCAGGATGACTAATGAGGTGCATCTGACGGTATTGCCCTCATAAGACTTTACAAGGTGTTGTTAAGAGTTGTTTGCTGTCATGAAGCACAGCATTTGAACAAGATGTTTTAACTCTTATGTGAAAACCTAGGACAAACGGTTGAGACACTAAGATGCCAACAAAAAAAGAGACGCAGGACGCAGTCAAACCCTGATGGTCCGGACAGTTACTACAGAACTGTGTTTACTTTTCAGGGAGCTTGTGTGTATCCACAGGGCACATAAGCTGAGATTTACAGTACAGCAAAGTTTCCACCACAGCTTTTGCTGTGTCTGCTCTTTCAGACTTACAGACAGGAATGAGACCTGCTGTGGAGGCATCACAGCTTAGGTATTTTTGTGTATAAGTTCCTAGGACATTAAAGTGGCTAAGACAACATTTTTTGCACCTGTCTTGCATCCTTTTTACTGTTATCCTGGACAAAATAAGTGGTGAGGTATGAGTTCTTATGTACCAGTGGATCTTCAAGAAATAAGACTAGGCACTGAGTGACCTGTGTTACTAGTTCCTGTAACTGGGAGAGCTTGGATATGGGGTTTCACAACCTAAGGAAAAGCTGGCAGAAGGCAGCCTGGAGCTGAAACCAGTGATGAGTGGGAACTGGACTCTATCTACTTAGAAGCATGTGGGCTCTCACTAGACATTCCTCAGGATGGCAGATGGGTACTAACCCAGGTTCAGACAGACTGAGATGAAGATAATATCTGGAGATGGAAATGAGCTGCAGTCAGTTCTTTGGAACCTGATGTGTGATACAAGACCTGTTACTGAGATGACTCAGCTGTGATCAAATTCTGAGCTGGTGAAAGTAAGTAATTCAATCCCAAGATGAATTCTTACATCTTGAATCTTGTTTTCATTCTAATTTAGGATGAAAAGTCAGAATTTAAATGTATGAAGAAAATCTAGAACAAAAATTTGAAAAGAAAGAGAAAAATGTATCCAAAGACATGGAAACTACCTTATAACAGTACTTCTTGCATAAAATAATTTCAATATAATCATGAAAGGGAAATAAGAGGACTAAAAATAATAACCTGAGAGAGGTAAGCTGCAATCTCCCATTTTCGTTTTAGGTCATTCCAATATTATTCTTTTGAAATTTTGCATCAGAACTGATAAATTCCCATTAAAAATGAAATCTTAGGGAAATTAATTTTACCTGTTTTGAAAGTAATAGAGGAAATTACAGTCTTTAATTGGTAACCAGTGATAACAAAGAGCTTTTACCAATCTGGTCTTCAAATTTGCATTTTAAAAAATTGCACAGATGAAACAAACCTCTTGGAAGAAATTGATCTGAATTGAGCAAATTTCTGATCTTGCCAGCTGAAGCCATAATTTGGGTCAGATGCCTGGGCAATTCACAGCTAGAAATAGATGAAGAATTGTTGAGATTTGCTTTGAAACACATGATGGGGTGAATTTCAATTGTCAGACTTCATGTAAAGTTGAAGCGGGGTAGTTTCCTGCTGACTATATTAATGAAAAATAGCTAGCAGCAGAAGAATGGAAAAAATCAGTAGCAAAATGCAAACCAGGGAATATAGCACAAACTTGAAGAGGAAATCCAGTCCCTGAGAAACATTTTGACACACAGAATATGAACCTATCTCCAGTGGCATCTGCTGTCCTCACATTGCAGGCCACGGGCACTTTCACAGCAGCAAGGGGTTTACTTTGTAATGCACCAGGAACGTGTTGTTGTTCGTTGAAGCAGCAGCTGTTCCCATGCTAAAAAGAGAGACAAAAATTGTTAAAGACAATCTGTAGCCTGCAAATGAGAGACATTCAACCTTTGCTGGAATGTGTGATGACAGCTGATTGTTGCTTGATTTTCTAACTGTCTGGGATTTTCCAAGGCATCTTGAGTGGTTAGATACCTTCTTCTCACTGGCATCCAAGTTGGATCATGGTGTGTTGCTTTCCTGCACTCTTTTCAACAGCTTTAATTGCACTTCATTTTTCTACGGGGGGGACAGACCTGTTTCCTTCTGACATAGGAAGGAATATTGACTTAAAAATATTCTCTTCAAAAGGAGGTAAAGCCAGACATGTGTCAACCGCCATGGACACCCAGTGTCTACTGGTCAGCATGGAGGGCTGTTGTCACTGCACTATCCCACGTCTGTTCCTGGTACTCAGGCTTGGGCAGCCCTGGGACCCCTCAGCCCACTGGCAAGGCCACCCACTGAGGGGCTCTGCAGGGAAGGAGTCATAGAAACATAGAATCACCAAGTTGGAAGAGACCCACTGGATCATTGAGTCCAACCGTTCCTATCAATCACTAAACCATGCCCCTCAGCGCCTTGTCTACCTGTGCCTTAAACACCTCCAGGGAAGGTGACTCAACCACCTCCCTAGGCAGCCTCTTCCAGTGCCCAATGACCCTTTCTGTGAAAATTTTTTTCCTGATGTCCAGCCTGAACCTCCCCTGGTGGAGCTTGAGGCCATTCCCTCTTGTCCTGTCCCCTGTCACTTCTCAGCAACATTTTCCCAGGAGCCAGCATGTACCCGTATTTCATGAGTCACTGCTCTGGGCAACGGGAACACAAAACTAACGTACACTGACACCTCCTCCCACACAAGTATCCCAGCTGGATTGAGGTCAGACTTTCTCAGAATTTTCAGAGAACCCAGAAGAAAACACTTTTAAAAGTATTGTAATATCAAAATCAGATAAAAGATGCAAAGTGACCCTATGTATAACACCTGCTTGAGTTAGGAAGTCTTCCTGAACCTTGCTTGAGCATCCTACCAGCCACATAACATAAATCATTGAAATTAGAAAAATTAAACTTCTCTGAGGAGGAATTTCTTTAACATTTGACTTGTAACTGTGACCACTAGATTCCAGTCTCTCAAGAAATGACAATTTGAAGCTTTTCAAAAGACTGAAGAGCATGGAAAAATACAAACAAAACCCTTTTCAGTCCATACTGACAGTGCTATGGTAAGGAAAAGGTCTAAAAAACCCCAAAGTTAACCCAAGTTTAAAATTCACTATTACTAGCCACTGTTACATAAAGCAAAGAAATTCTGCCCTGAATTTGCAATTAAATGTAAAACATATTTAAAATTAGAAATGAAACTAATTTAATTACTTCTTTTTGGCACAATGACAGCTCAGGTTTTCAGTTACCTCTTATCAACTTTTGAAACTTCGTGCTGCAACATTCCTTTACTGCCAATCCTGTTTTTCTTTCATCTACACAGAAAAAATGCAAAAATATGATGATGTTTCAATTGACTATGCTATCGACAGAAAGGGAAGTTGACAGTGACACCATGTCTTACTATGCGTATAACTTGGTCTTTAGGAAATGGAGACAAAGCTTTGAATGTAATTGTGCTAAAAACCAAAACGCAGCAGGTGCTTAGATCTACTACAATTTATTCTTATTAATTTTTGCACCAAGAAAGAGAAAATTTGGCAACTGGACCACACTTTAAAATCATTAAATTAATGATAATAGGTTTATCCATAATATGCTTAGTGTACTTTTTCATCTCTGAAAAAGTTGTAACAGAAAATCAACAACCCATATTGGCTGAAGTTAGTTACTACAAGAATGCGTTATGGAATAGGCTACCATGTTTTTAAAACTTTTTTTTTTGGTAATGTAGAATTAATTTTCACAGCCTACTTTTATGCTGATTTTTTATGCAGAATTCTGAGTCAAAAACTGCAAAGGAATTCAACTGAAAGTATCTCTGCTTTTGAAACAAACATACACATATATTTGTATAAAATACATTTTTCTCATTGTCTTTTGAGGTTTCACTGGTAAATTCAAAGAAAGTAAAAAAAACCCCAATATTTTTATCTAAAAGTTGCAGAATGAGATGGAGGCAATAAGATGGAGTGTATGAAAGCACAAAAAAGTTGCTAAAACTGAAACAAAGGGAGCAGAAAATGCCGTACTGCAGCCAGCTTTAGGCAAGGCTCTCAAAAGATTGATTAGTGTCTTTTCTTTTTCAATAAAACCAGGCAAAATATTGTGAGGTTTTTTTTTTTTAAAAAAATCAATGATATATTAACTATGCTTTGTGGATTTAAGCAGCTGAATTATTAAAACTAACTTTTTTTCTGGTTTTAAATGAAAACATTCTTTTGACATGCTTAATTGACTTATGTTAACTATTTTTTTCTTTCATTTGCTTCTTCTTTGTTGAAATACTGAACTGAACCTGGAAACACTAAATGGTGTGTTAACAGCACTACTATTTTGAGAAATCTGATTTTATCTGCTCTCAAGGTGGTAGGATTTTCAGTAAGTGGAAATGTAAGAAAAATACCTCTGAGATACAGATACCAATGAATTCTGGAAGAGGGAAAGAAAAATGGAAACATGTCAGGACATGGCTTCAAGTATTTGAGAAATTTCTGCCTTGTGTTACCAATGCATATTGTATTTTAGAAGTTTCTCAAGATGAATGTCTACTCAGTGGGTGGCTGAATAGCAGAAAGCTTTTCCTAGCACAGTACAGAAGGAAAGAAAGAGAGGTGACTGCTCAGTACCTCCATCTAGTTTATGGGACGAATTTATCTTCAAGAGCAGTGTTCAGGGGCATTAAATGTGCCCAAGTACTTCCTCATGCATCAATTCATAAAAGCTTCCAACCTTTTAATGAACTTCAATAGATTGTTATGGCACATTATCAATTTTGAAGCTGCTATGCATATGTTGTTAATATGCTATGGTATTTGTAGTTGGATATGACCTCCTGTGACATTGAAAATTTGACTGTCCGTCCCAAAAGACATTCACAAATTTTATGGAGGACGAGTGTGCTTCAATAAACCTTTTAATCAAGAACATATGTTCTACAAACAAAAAGCTTTTATTGATTCAATAAACAGCAAGACAATGTCAATCCTGAGCCAAGCAAAATATTGCACAGCTTACTAAAGTGCTCTAGTACTTGTGTAATTGAGAATGGTAGGTATTTGCAAGGTGGGCTACTACTGGTCTCCTTATTTTAGGGCTGGTCACTTTGGTCAGTGAGACAAATGTTTTCCCTCTCAGCTCTGTGCAGGTTTGCAACTGTCTCCCTGCACAGGAGCTGTAAAGTAACAGGAGCAAGAGTGCTGTGATCACGTTCTGCATCTTTCCTTCATGTCCTTCTCCTTGCATAGTTACTGTGTAGATATTCTCTTGACAGCTTTTCAATCATCCTCTAGTTCTTTTGGTTCTCATCCTGCAGCATGTGTTTTGTCTTCCAGTCTTTTAGTCATGTTTGCCTTCTCCTGGGAATGACTCATGAGATCAACAAGCATTTCTTTATAAGCCATGCCCAGGCAGGGGTTACCAGAACTGAAAAACCACATAGTTACATGCCATAACAATGTCAGGCAAGTGCCAGCATAGATAAAATGCTATTTTGCCTTATTATTTTCAGTTTTGAATTTAATTTCTTTTTGCTCTTGCCATTGTGGGGAGTGCCTGAAAATGGAAATGCATTTTTTCCAGAAAAATATGCTGTCAAACTTCTTGTACCATTGTTATGTGCCCTAGTTTAACACTCCTTTGTCAGATGAGTTCTACTGAACATATTATGATGAAGATGATTAGATGACACATGGTTACTTTTTTTGCTCAGATCTATTGCAATTCACTGGTTTTGTCACAATACCTGGTGCATTTCAAGAGTCTCTTTTCCCCCACATATGATTTACTACTCTTCATATATCTTAGCATACTGCGGTTGCTGGGAAGAAACCCGTGGGGAGGTACGTCTCCATGGGAAGACCCCTCAAAAAGTTGTTATGATAGAGTCTGATCCTCCATAAGTTCTTCCATGAGCTATTTGGCATATACCAACAATGTTCAGAGAAACATGGGACATCCAGCCCAGGCTGTGCCAAAACAATATGATTAGACAGGCCAAGCCTAGTACAAACTAAGGCCACATGGGCTGGCAGACACAGGAGTAATTGCAGGAGCAGTCATTCTAGCTTGCATATACATCAGCATGATGTCTTTACCTATTTTGCTTTCAGCTCTGAACAAAGCGGAAAAGTTCTTCCAAATATTTTGAGAAAAAATACGAGTTAAACTGAAAAAAGGGGAAATATCAGTAAAAGTCTTACATGAAGAAAAGTAATTTGCCAAAATAAAATAAATAAGCACAGTGGAAAAGGGTATAAATAGACCCACCTTGTTTCCACTGTTCCAGAAGACATTATAAGCAGATCTGATAATAACATCTCCGCTTAGTTTTGCTGACATTTCCCTGTTTTCTTCTTTACTGTATTTTCCCTGTTTGCTATCTGTCTAAGACTGATCAAAGTGATAGGTGAAATGTGGACCGTTTCTGGGGACATTGCTCATATGGGAGAAAAATACACTTCCCTCCAGTTTTAGGAACATAAAAATATTTTAGTTTTAATACAGTAATGTAAAGTAAAATTATTCAAGAATCATTCTGAGAAAGATAACAGCCTTTAGGAGGATGAGGTGGAAGGAAACGAAATCTTAATACTAGTTTCTCAAATAGAGAAAAAAGCCTCAGTGTTTTAGAACTGACTATTTTCACCTGGCAGTGATTTATCCTGGTGCCAATCCCCACTGAAATATAGTGAAATATAGGAAAGCTGAAGAGGGGCTCTTTATCAAGGAGTGCAGTGATAGCTTCAGGGGTAATGATTTTAAGCTGAAAGAGGGAAGATGTAGATTGGATGTTAGGAAGAAAATTTGTTTACTGTGAGGGTGGTGAGGCACTGGCACAGGTTGCCCAGAGAAGTTGTGGACACCCCATCCCTGGAAGTGTTCAAGCCCGGGCTGAATGGGGCTTTAAGCAGCCTGATCCTGTGGGAGGTGTCCCTGCCCATGGCAGGAGATTGGAACTGGATGGTCTTTTAAAGTCTATCCCAACTCATTCTATGATTCTATGATTGAAATGTGTCCCAGTTTCCCACTTTAGAAGACTTGTATGCTCTTTATAAACTTTTAAATACTTGCCAGCTAATACTTCAGGCACCTGTCTGTAATGGCCTGTCTGTGTGGCCTTGTCCCTCCCAGCAGCCCAATATACTTGATCTCCACCAAACAGCCAAACAGCCAAACAGCCTCTACCCCATGGCTAAAAATTCAGCATGAATTTCTCACCTTTCTTATGGAGTTTCCCAAACACCCATGGTGTGTGATAGCGTGATAGCAGTGTGGGTGCCTCCTCAACAGGCATCAGTCAACAATGAGAGCAACCTGCTACTTCTAACACTAGTTCCATCAACTCAAGCAACAAAGGCATGTTCTGTTACTGTGCCTCTGTAGACACTAATTGTGCTGATTGTTATTGCAGCAGCTCAGTTAGCTCCATGGGAAAATGTTTGTCTTTTTCAGTGTTCAGGTTAGAATGTGATGTTTAAATAACATTTTTTTTCCAAAGGCTTCCAATCATAGTCTTTTAATTCTGGGGTAATGAACCGGTTCAAGTTCACATTGTGTCCTGCATGCAGATCAGTTCTCATTCAGTTCTTATGGCAGCTGGCAGCTACCTATAAGCTATGTGCATTAACTAAACTACAGCTGACATATGTTGTCAGACAGCTGGCTGGTGACTGAACTGCCAATCTGTGCCTGTCCAAGATCAGCAGACATTGCTTTGTCCAGTTCTGGCCTATAGCAAGGAGAAGGTACAGTTTCCTACTGAGTCAGAACCATAGAAGCACGACGTTGGAAAGGACCCACTGGATCATCGAGTCTAACGTTAAAGTGAATACAGCAAGTCCACAGCCACTCACTTAATAATGATGAACAACTATAAATTCAATTGGACAGATGAGAGTTATATTAAGAGAATAAAGTAGAAACACACATTTACAATTTCATGTATGTTGAATTGCCTGCGCATTTGTAAAAATACATGCTACTTTGGTATATAATACAGGAATTCAGAATGTTTTTCTCAGATAAACTAAAATTTGTACTGAATTGCTTCTGGGCATGCATTAGTTTAAGTGCTAATTCTACTTTTAGAAACTTAATTTTTAGTCCATTTGAATTCATATTCCACTTGTTATTACAATTAGATATTTTTAAAGTTCCTATAAACCTGTAAGTAGATATTTGCTATGTTTTAAAAATGTACCAGTTCAGTATGCTTGCCAATATGTAGAACTTCTAAGATATGTGACTCGGCATATGGCTTAACACAGGTCAGGTTGCTTCTCTCTTACCACTGACAAGTGAAAATATTCTCAATTTTTTTCTTTATGTAGGTCAGCACTTCAACTACAGTTGTAATCTAATTCTGTCAGAATCATGTCAATCTTATTCTAATTCTCTCATTAAAAGCTATAGATTTTTATTTTAGCTCTAGTTAATTATCATAGAATCATAGAATCACTAGGTTGGAAAGGACCCACTGGATCATCGACTCCAACCATTCCCATCAATCATTAATCTGTGCCCCTCAGCATCTTGTCCACCCATGCTATAAACACCTCCAGGTGGGCAGCCTGTTCCAGTATTATAATACTTCTAACTTAAACAAATGTATGTGGAGCTTCAAGAGAATGGCAAATGCCACATTTCTGAAACAGAACCTAGATTCAAGTACTCTCAAACAGCAAGTCCCTGTCTGCAACAATAGAGGAGATATAACTTACAAGAAGAGGTCATGTCCCCTTCCCTTCCCTGAGCCCATTCCAAGTCTCAGTGTGCTGTTGTGCTGTGTTGGATTTTGAACAGTCTTAAAAGCTCACTATGAGGGTGAGAGCAGCTGATAGGGAGATGATGGAGGAAAGCCACAGATCAGGCCACTGTGTCCCAAGAGGAAGCTTGGAAGGAAGGACCTCCCTGCCCTACTCAAGCATCCGAGCTAAGCCAAACCTCTGGGGATGGCTGTCAGCAACTCTGTTTTACTTGGAAGAAAATCTGCTTGCAGGGAACAATGTGACTTTAAAGTTACTACTCCAGAGATGCAATTTTTGGTTCACACGCTTCTACCCTCCTATTCCTTTTCACTCACCCCACCTTTGCTACAAGTCCTTGGGAGTTAGTGAATGGAATTGGGCAGTGAACCTTACCCAGGGCTCTGCAGCATGGTTGTGGGGAACATAGCATCCAGGGTGGGGTATAAGGGCTCCTGCAAGAGTCAGGATTGTTCAATGCACAGCAGAATGGGTGATGTCTCTGTACACTCTCATGAGACACACCAGGAGCCCATCAAAAGAAATAGCAATCTAAACAGTAATGGCAATATAAACACATCCCTTAGGTACAGCCAATCCTTTAGGTAGGCATGCTCAGCCTCTCCAGAAAGTGAGCAACCAGAAAGTAATCAAATGCTTGAAGTACCCAACACAGAGATTTCTGCTTCCTCTAGGACTGTCAGAGCAGCCTGGCAAAACAGAGGGAAACAGTATTATGAGCTCCACATTACCACTATTTGTATGCCAGTCTGGCAAGCACACAAAAGGCAAATGCTGAAATAGAAGAACAACCAAAGCTGCTTATAACGTAAGAAAGAAACATGACAAACTGTTCCTAAAAGAATGCTGCCAGATAAAATAAAAGAATCATGTTTTAATAGTAGAGTCATAAAATCAGTGTGGTCCATGTTGTTTAAGGTCATGCCAACAGTATGTCAGACCCACAGACTGTAAAGTTTGAAATGCTTGATCACAGGTACAGCTTGCTTTGTGCACTAAGGCACATGTACAGTGCCACGAAGAACTGCGGCTAATGATGACGTCTTGCAGGACTGGTGATGCACACTTCCTTCATTTTAGTTCCTTGGGGTCTATTTTAATTAACTAGCTCACAGTATTACAGTGTTCAAGTCTTGAATGCACTAGCCCTCTTACAAACCAGGGAATTCTGAATTAATAAAGTGTCACAGTTACCGTGTCACAAACCAGAGACTGAGGGGAAGAAGTGATTGAATAACTTGCTCAAAACTATCTGATGAGTTTCTGGCAGATCTGAGAAGTAAACAGAAATCTTCCAAGTACTAGGTAATACACTGAAACATTCTTTCTCTTGCTAAACTTCTATTGTCTGCTCAAGCATACAATTAAGATAACAGCAAAGTCTGAAGAAATAATATGAGAAAATACATGCCTCCAGGGTCTCCTGATGAATGGTACTGATTGAATCTAAGACAAAATGGTAGCCAATGACTACTAAATTATTCCCTTGAAATCTAAGAAAAGGCCATATCCAACCTTTCTAAAGTCAAGATGAGTTGTTCCCAGTAATGTAAATGAATTTATGGTGAATTTCTGAGGTGGGGAGGAGGCATGTAGCAAACACAGATTAAGCGCATGTTAAACAGATGCTATGCTGATTGAAATATGAAGACCACAGACATATACATTTTAAAAAAAAGCCCTAGTGCTCAGTGTTAGCTTACAGTTCAAGAAGACAGTCCTTTCAGCTACATCATGTCACTTGACAACCCAGTAGTGAGAACTTCATACCAGGTACTTCAAATGTTCTGCTTGAATGCACAAATGTATCTAATCTAGAATGCACTAACATATCTAATCTAATTTAGAACACAGACACTCTGCTCCCATGTCACAGACTTTTCCTTCCTCACATTTACCCTTTGCAGATCTAGTAGCCCCTGCCTCTCTGATCAATCCATGATGAACCTTCATTGCATCTCTCCTGGCACTTCAGATGCTGAACTGTAGATCTTAGCTGTAATGACAGAAAGCTAATTGCTTTTTCCAGATTTTTGCACAAAGGTAACACAAGGGTCTGGGTGCCTTTTATTAACCAGATGCATGTTACCCAGACTCTTATTGTAACTGCCAGACACAACTGATTCTCGTTCTAGAGGGTATTTGCATAATGGTCTATCCACTACTTTTTATATTAACAGAAGTGAAAGTTAGTAGAAATTGGCAAACAGTGATTCCCCAGACAGGCTTTTAGAAGTCAGAGCACAGCAACATGTGGTGTCCTTTTACTAGAGCAATGCCAAATACTAACCAAGCCAAAAATAAAACAAATTGTGAGGATAACAAAGTACACTAAGGAACAATTAGGGGTATAATTAAGAATATCAACTTCCAGCCGATCAACTCAAACAGAACTGTTTTTCCAGAATCTACATTGCGCAATCTTTGCTGTCACCACTGCCCTATTTAAATGAAACCCATTCAATTATTTACAAGTAGGTATATAACCATAAGCTTGCAACAATCCACCTAATTACTTGATCGCACAACCTTTCTTAAATAATCTAACATCATGTGGGATATATTACTGTGTGGGAGGTGTCCCTGCCTGTGGCACAGGGGCTGGAACTTGATGATCTTTAAGGTTCCTTCCAACCCAAACCATTTTATTTTCTGATTCTATATTACCCTTACTGTTGCTGCAAATCTAATAAAACTATTCAATGCAGTGTGTGAAAAGCTGAACTGTAGAGGCTGAGTGGGTTAAGTGTATATGTTGGTACTATAGTTGTGTTGGTGGACTTGTGTCTCTACTTTCTCTGGCTTCTGCTGGAGAAACTCGTCTATGCACCATATGGCAGGTGGAAGCGACTGGGTGTTGTTAGTGTGTCACACTGTTCCAGAGAGCTATTTGTTCCTAGGCTGTATCCTGACTTCTTGAATGGCCAAAGAAGTGACAACATTTCTGGGATGAGCAGTACAGCTACACAGGAATGGCCTCAAGCTCCGCCAGGGGAGATTTAGGCTAGACATCAGGAGGAAGTTTTCACAGAAAGGGTCATTGGGCATTGGAACAGGCTGCCCAGGGAGGTGGTTGAGTCACCTTCCCTGGAGGTGTTTAAGGCACGGGTAGACGAGGTCCTGAGAGACATGGTTTAGTGTTTGATAGGAATGGTTGGACTCAGTGATCCAGTGGGTCTCTTCCAACCTGGTGATTCTATGATTCTATGATTCTATAAGCTCATGCTTACAGTAAGAACAGAAGTGGAATTAAGAATTCCAGCAATGGCTTCTTCTTGCTTCTCATAGACTTACTTATTTCTAGGCCAGAAAGAACGTAATTCACCTTATCTGAGTACCTAAGAGAGGTCACTGTACTGAACTCAGTAATCATACTCAGCGGAAACATACCTTCTGGAAATGCAGCCAGTCTTACTTGGAAAGCATTAAGCAAGGGAGAATCAACTGCTTCTCTCTGAAAGTTTATGCTGTGACAGCTACCTCCAGCTTGAAAAACACATGACTTTTTAATTGAAGTTGGCAGGTTTTTAATTCCAAATACTGTTTCTTGTTATATATTTTTCTGATAAGCTAAAGAGTCGTTTAGCACCAATAATTTTACCTCTGTGAAAGTACTTTCACATGTATAAAGTCACTTCTCAATCTTAAAAAAAAAATCTTAATATACCGCTATATGATTTTTTTTTAGTCCTAGAGTATTTTTACAGCTCATTTCGCTTTTGGAAATGTTCTTTACAATAATGTCAATGGAAAATTTGGAAAGAGAATTCCCTTGTAACTAGCATCATCATTTGTAAACACCATATGGATTTAAAAGTATCTGAAGTACTTTCCAACCAAGGGAGGGGGAAGAGTTGAGAAGGTGAGAACAGAACTCTGCTGTTTCATAGGTGTGAAGTCAGGTAACGAAAGTCTTCATCTAATGGGGCATCCAACTAGGTCTTACCAAGAGAAAACAGATTTATTTGAAATAATTGTTTACATCTGCTTTAGGTAAATAAGGGAGATGCTGTTTTTATGTGGTTTGTGAAGAACAAACTTGGAAAAGATGGTAATTAAAAAATCAGCAAGGACCTATCCTGCCAGGTAGGAGGGAGGATATCCAGGTTCTGAGAGTGGCTCTGCAGAAGCTGAGCCTGGGATGACAGGCACCCATATTTCCTCTTCTTGCTCAGATATATGGTTCAACAAGAAATTTCTCTTTCACTTTCTGCACCCTGCTGATTTCACTTACTAAACTGTCAATTGTCCTGCCTCTTTGAAAACATGACAAACAACATGTTGATTTTGTGACTATCAAATTTGTTTTAGAAACTGTTAATGGCATCAGACTGGTGTAGAGGAATCTAGCCTTTTATTAAAAATAAATACATTCTGGCAACCTTTGGCTGCATCTGCTCTGCTGAACTGGCCAATGCCATGAATGGCATTAGGAGGCAACTGTTCAATTGCTAGAATGATCCTTGGCATAGTTCCGGCTTAAACCAAATAACTCTCAGCTGGGATATTAGTGCAGGCTTTGGCAGTTAGTGTTGGCAAGGGTCTGTTCCCTACAGACAACTTGCATGCAAAATAGTTCCAAGGGTCTTCAGACTGCTTGCAGTATCAGCACTGCAATGTATGACCTGTGCCATTCCTATCAATGGGATAGGTCATACTCTAAGTGATACTTTGAGATTGCAATTCACATGTCGGTATTCTCAGTCACTTCACTAATTGTTTTGGTCCTGGTTTAGACAAGACGTATGCTCTCATCCCAAATTAAACAACTTGTATCAGTGATACAGCATTATCATCTTAATTTTATTCGAACTTGTACTTTAATTGAGGTTTGTCATAATACTCTAAATATTTGGAGCGAGAGACAGCTGTACTTAGCTCTTGTAATTCTGGCAGAGAATCCATCCAGTTACTGAAATAAAAATGTTAACAACATTCAAGCAGTAAATGATTCAGTTGGTAAACCTCCCTTCCATTCAAAAGAAATTGCCACAGAATTTAAGAGATTCACAGAACAGTTGAGGTTAGAAGGGACCTCTGGAGGTCATCTGGTTCAACATCCTTGCTTAAACAAGTCCTGAAAATAAGCACCACTGGGAAGTGCCTGGCTTCATCTTCCTTACATCCTCTCTGCAGGTATTCATGTGTATTGATGAGATCTCCCCAAGCCTTCTCTTCTTCAGGCTGAACAGTCCCAGCTTTCTGAGCCTTTTCTCATAGGTGCTCCAGTCCCTTAATCTTCTCAGGGATCCTTACCTGCATGCTGTCCAGTAACTCCATTTCTCTATGATACTGGGGAGTCCAGACCTGAACCCAGCACTCCGGATGCAGCCTCACCAGTGCAGAGCAGAGGGGAAGGACCACACCCTTCCACCTGCTGACAACATTCCTCTTAATGCAGTCCAGGATACCATGAGCCTTCTTAGCCAGAAGGACCTAATTTAGAGCTGACTTGCCATAACAGGCAGAACACTAATGCTGTGATGTTACCACAGTTCTGAGAGTTCAAGATACTCTACAATACAAACAAGTGATTATATAACAACGTCCATGACAATGGTTTTGTGCATCACACTGAGTCACCCCAAGCAGCCCATTCTGTCTTTCTGTGAGTAAGGGTTGGGGTTACCCTGGTTTGTCACAGGCTACTATGGTTTTCCAGCATCTGAAGGTTGCAGTAGTACAGACTTTGCCTGTGGAGGAGTGTCTTTTGATATGGAGAGCATTCATGAGGTAATCTGGATACTGGAGGCAGTCAGAGAAGCCAAAATGTGAGTGCTGTCTCAATGCAGAGCAAATAAGCAGAATGAAACAGCACAACCAGCTAGGAAGGTGGTTGCTGTTGGTGAGAAAAGAAAAGGAAACTTTCCATGCCTCCCGGTTACACAAAACAATTGCTAAACATTCAGCAAGCCACAGACCTAAAGTATTCAGAGTTTCCTGTTTCTGAACTGAAAAACCATCTTAAGAGCTCAAACCCCAAAGCCTCTATAATTTACATGGTTGGAAACAGACCCTACACAGGCAAGTGAAGCATAAATATTTATCTGCAGGATCTGGGTATTCAGAATTTACTACCTAGCGAACTGTATATAAGGGCACCAGCCCTATTCTGTCCAGGTCCTGTTCCCTTCCTGGACTCTCCATTTCCATGTAGGAGCAACCTGGTTGCATCGGCTGGAAGCTATGGCACACTCCAGGCCAATCTCTGATTTTAAAAGGAAAGAGCCTTGGACTTTCAGTGGCTGCACCTGCTCTGTAGTCCCGCATAGTCTGAGTTTCCACAAAGTGTCCACACTGCTGGCTCAAGAGCACCTACACCTCTGAGCCATAGGCTGGGCAGGCAACAACAGTTCTCCAGTGGCAAACCCTGCTGCTGGAATTCAGTCAGGAAAACACAGGAGCGTAGGGGTTGCTCTTGTTCATTTGTTACTTCCATACATGGCAGGTAGGGGGGAAATATAGAAGAAAACATTAATTATGCATGGCATTTCACATTCACAGAATCATGGAATAGTTAGGATTGGAAGGGACTTTAAAGATCATCCAGTTCCAACCCCCCTGCCATGGGCAGGGACGCCTCCCACCAGACCAGGCTGCCCGAAGCCCCATCCAGCCTGGCCTTGAACTCAGAATCACAGAATCACTAGGTGGGAAAAGACCCACTGGATCATCGAGTCTAACCATTCCTATCAAACACGAAACCATGCCCTTCAGCACCTCAGCCACCTGTGCCTTAAACACCTCCAGGGAAGGTGAATCAACCACCTCCCTTGGCAGTCTCTTTCAGTGCCCAATCACCCTTTCTGTGAAAATTTTTTGCCTAATGTCCAGCCTAAATCTCCCCTGGCGGAGCTTGAGGCCATTTCCTCTTGTCCTGTCCCCTGTCACTTGGGAGAAGAGGCCAGCTTCCTCCTCTCCACAACCTCATTTCAGATAGTTGTAGAGAGCAATGAAGTCTCCCCTCAGCCTCCTCTTCTCCAGGCTAAACAATGCCAGCTCTCTCAGCTGTTCCTCATAAGGCCTGTTCTCCAGCCCCTTCACCAGCTTCATTGCTCTTCTCTGGACTCACTCCAGAGCCTCAATATCCTTCTTGTGGTGAGGGGCCCAGAACTGAACACAGTATTCAAGGTGCGGTCTCACCAGTGCCAAGTACAGGGGGAGAATGTTCAGTTGGCTGTCAACCAACACCCCCCAGGTCTTTCTCCTCCAGGCAGCTTTCTAGCCAGACTTCCCCTAGTCCACTGCTTTGGTTACCCCATCATAGAAAGCCACTAAGATGGTCATACAGGATTTGCCCCTGGTGAAGGCATGCTGGCTGCCACTAAACACCTCCATGTCCTCCAATTGCTTTAGCATAGCTTCTAGGAGGATCTGTTCCATGATCTTCCCAGGCATAGAGGTCAGGCTGACAGGTCGGTTGTTCCCAGGATCGTCTTTTCTAGCCTTTTAAAAAATGGGCACAAGGCTACCCTTCTTCCAGTCATGAGGGACATCTCCTGATTGCCATGACATTTCAAATATCATGGAGAGTGGTTTGGCAACTACATCTGCCAATTCCTTCAGGACTCTGGGACACATGCCATCATGTCAGGACTTAAATATGTTCAGGTTCCTCAGGTGGTCACAAACATGATCCTTCTCTACAGTGGGAGGGGTTTCACCCCCCTGGTCACCATCTTGCTGTCCCATGACCCAGGAGGGGTGAGGAGGGTGGTTATCAGTGAAGACTGAGGCAAAAAAGTTGTTAAGTACCTCAGCCTTCTCCTCGTCTGTTGGCATGGGGTCACCATTCCCAACCATCAGTGGGGGTACATTCTCTTTGACCTTCCTCTTCTTATTGACATACCTGTAGAAGCCCTTCTTGTTGGTCTTCACTTCCCTTGCCAAGTTCAGCTCCAGCTGCGCTTTGGCCTTCCTGATCTCGTCCCTACACAACTGTGCAGTGTCCCTGTACACTTCCCAGGTTGCCTGTCCCTGCTCGCACTGCCTGAGCAGTTCCCTCTTCTTCCTGATTTTGACCAGCAGGTCTCGACTCAGCCTTTCCTGCTTCATTGTTTGGCCCCATCTGACATTGTTTACAACTTTGCCAGCTCTAACCATATAGTCTGCAGCTCTCCAAGTCTGATGCCTGGCCAAAGTATTTGGAAAAGGTCAGCCAACAATTCAACTGTTTCTGAAAAGAAAGTAGCTAACCATGTTAAAAAAAAACCAAAACAGTGACATATTCTTTGAACTGCTCTAGCACCCCCAAGCTTTGGAGCATTCACATGAAATGTGTCAGGAGGTGACTTTCCCATCTGGGACGTGCCAAGCAAGCAATTTTTGAAAAGATACGGTTTACAGTGATGAGGAAAAATATGCTAGAGTGTAATTTCCTAATTTCCCAGGAGAAACCATCTGCAACGACAATGTCCCGACTTCTGGTGAGCGCAGAAACTGCAGTTTTGAGTACTTTACACAAGGCACCAGATGAGGAAGATTCTCTTATGCTCCTCAAGCTCCCCCTGCTTTTCATTCTGTGATTCTCTGACTCAGCTTCAATGAGCCGGACAGTTAACTTGAGTGTGTTACTTCAACTTCTTGTAATGTTTGGTGGTTACGATGTTTTGCTGCTAATAAACTGGAATAGGTAGGGTAGTGTGGTTGTAAAAGTACCTTCCTTTTCTGCTGAAAGAACTGTGTTATCAGGGATCAGAGTATGAAAACCAGACAACACAAAAAGAGTGTAATTAGATAAAGTAAGATGAATTAAAGAAGAGAACTGAGGGTCTCATGGATGATTTATTTAGATGGTACCAAGAAAACTTGAAGTAAAAGGAGATGTAAAATACCTTTTCTCTATTGTTTGTGGGCTTTTTTTTGTCATAACCTTTTTTATTCATCCCAGTAATGATGCAAACACATTCTTAAAAAGAACTTGCTGCAGAACACTGTGTACACTAAATTAAAGTTAATCCTGCAAGAGATTTATCCCCCCTTCTTCACACATGCAGGAGTAACCTGCCCTTTCTTTCTCAAAACCTATTCTCACACTTTCAACGGGAGTAGAAATAACAGCATCAGCTTATTTATTAAATTTCATAACCCAAATTAATGCACACTTCTGCAGCTCTAATTGCTTTTCTATAGTTATAATTGCTTTTCTACAGTGGCTTGTACTAGTCACAGAAGAGGGCTTTAAAAACGTAGTTTTACTAACCACATGTTGTTTGGTGCCTACTCTTTCTAAGTACCAGCATCTTTAATTGAAGGAAAATGAATTTTCTCTTTTAAGAAATGTTTCATCTACTGGATATAACATTTGATGCAGTGATGGACGTGCAATTACTTATGTCAGTAAACGACGATTCCTGCTAAGTAGTGAAAGACTACTAGTGACTCAGAAAGAAAAGTCTATATTGGATTATTAATTCTGTGCTCTTGTGTCATTAGAAATTACATGAGGATAACACAATCAGAAATGAACTACGAGGAAATGAACAGTTTCTTATTCAGCACAGGATACATATGATGTAAACCAGCATGTAAAACAGCAGCTGATGGCTGCCAAAGTTTCCTAACTTCAGTCTACCTACATTCATGTCAAAACTGGAAAGAGATTTGTTCAAAACTGTACCAGTACACTATAACTTCTGGGAGATCTAAGGAACTACCTTATGCAATTGTTCATCTTAGTGTTCTCATTCAGAACTTAATCCTAAAGATTATATATATGTAACTGCAAGGACTGCACACCTTGTGGTACTCCCTACACCCAAGCTCCTGGTGCTTTTGGTAAAAGTAACAGACCACTTCTTCCACTGTGCTCTGGTTCTGGTTTGCAGGAGCTCACTCAGATAAGAAGTTTCTCTGGACTGCAGAAAGGCAATCAAACAGAATTGTTCTGCTCTCACTCAGATCTACCAGAGCAGGGACATACATCATGGAATTAGAGGAGGCACAGGCATGTCAGAAAGTGGCAGGCTGTGGTTTTGAAATGCCACACTCCAGCCATTCTGGGATTTTGCAGTGAGCCATACTGATTCTTGGCTACCTCCTGAACTCAGAGAAGAGACTTGCAGTAATACAAGTCCACCTCAATTTCCATCTATAATTTTATTCTGAAATGCCTCTTAAATCCACAGACCTCCAGATTTACGAACGCCTGCAGTTTTGCTCCAGGTGACTCTTACTTATAAATTTATAACTCTGACATAACTCATTTTGTGCAGCTCAATTCTTCAGCTGAGTTGGATTTTTCTCTTAAAAAACAAACTAAGCCAAGAGTTCTAAAGTTTTATCAGATATGCAAACAGGGTTTAGACTGTGCACTCCCCCTGCTCTCTCTTCAAATTCAGCAGGCCTGCAAAGAGTTTTCTGTTGAAGTATTTTTTCCAACAAATACTCCCACTGAATTATTTACTGTTGAGACATAAAAAAGCATTCAGTATATCTGTAATTTATCGGAGGAGAAAAAGTCTGAATTAAATGGTCTGTGTTCTGTAGCTTGATCACGCTGCTCGAGATAATTTCAGGGCAAGATTCTTTACTCTCTGATGCTCCTTTGGGCTGGTGAAACAAACATCCACATGTGCAATCATGGGAAAAATACAGTTTGGTTTAAAATAAAGCTTTGGTGACGCTATACAAACTGCACTCTTTCAGCACTGCACCTTGCCAACTTCTCAAAACCCAGTGATGTATACAAAGATTGAGTCTGCAGCACTGCTTTCACCTTTCTCATCACAGTTGCTGGTATGGTACTTAGGCAAGAAGAAGGAATTCTCAGGAGATTTGTCCAATAATTGAATGTGATGAATAATCATGCAGTGCTTGTTTCCGACAATGAACATAAACACCAAGGTGCTTAACTTAGAGGAGTGCCTGTCCACAGAAATGACTCCAAAGCTCTAACTTACAGAGCAAGAGTAGGATTCAGTTCTCATGGCACCTTTGTCTAGACATCTTTAGTGGAGGAGAAAAACAGGCTTTTTTACATTATGATTAATTTATCTGTTTTATTAACCCTTTGGATGACATGAATCTCAGCTCAAAACTGCCTCCTTCTCTCCAGGGACTGGAAATGGCTTCTATGTGACGAGGTCACTGTTTAAACATTAGAAGAATTCCCATCCCATCTGTCTTCCCCTGTACATGAGTAAAGCTGGGCCTCTTCAGCTTCAACCCAACCAACCAGGACGATGAGCAGGGGACTACACGAATCTACCAGTGCTGTGTTCGCGCAGCCTCCTCTAGTTCTTATGCTGTGCCTCCTTTAGAATTTTAGTTTGAATCCAAAGCATACTTATGAAATTATTCCCACAATCTTCCCTAACTAACTACTGAGCTTTGATATACTTTATGAAACAATCTGAGTCCATCACTGGTCCTCATTTGGATGGAACTAAGCCAGAAGATGCACTTCATGAATGCCCCTAATGTGCTTCTATCTATCTATTTATCTATCTCTAATGCGTATTCAAGTCATGGGATCAAACTAGTTTGAAGTAATTCTACATGAAACTTGCATGTTATGGAGACTGGGCCCTCATATCCAGTGTTTTGCTACAGAACCATTTCTTTTGGACTGCGTTTCTACCTAATTCAGATACAGCCTAAGATTTCTGAAATATTTTCTACAGGCATCTTCCTTCTCTGATGCTTCACAGCCAGGAACTGTTGTTTGAAGAGACAAGCTGATACCACTAGTCTGCTATCATCTCTACTCTCTCATGGCTAGGATATCTGGTACAGTTCTGGTTGACCCCAGCTATTTGTCTTTTACACACAGCTGTGAGATGGCATGTGCCAGAGCCTGCGTCCGGCAAGCAGCTTGGAAGCAGACAGGCATCTTCTGCGGGGGAAGAGTGCTGGCATGTGGCTGACAGCTCTCAGCTATAATATGCCATGTATCTCTGAGGCCAGAAAAGCCATGACCTGTTTTACTTAACTGCAACAAACATGACCTCAGCTACTACAGGGCTCTCCAAAGATAAGGGAGAAATTGACCATTGCTGAAAGAGCTCTCTGCTCTTCTGTTTTAAGTAACTGCCCTATAAGATAACCTACATTAGAGAACAAGGACCTCCTGGACTACAGGATAGTTTGTAGCCTGGTGGTTTGGTCAGCCTCTGCAGAAAGAGAATCCCCTTAAACAAATGAGGCAACTGAATCCAAGTCTTCCACATCCTAGATCAGTGCGTTCACCACTCCAACCTTTAATAAAAACCAGTCACCACCTCTGCTCCTTGAGAGCATTTTGTGTGGCATGCGATCCTGTGTGCAGCTGAATCCAAACGCTTTCTCTGTGAAGCTCTAGAATGACACAACTGCAGCTGTAATTAATGGCCTTGAGGAGATACGCTATAATGGCCAGTAACGATACAGAGTTTAAAGTTCTACTAGCCCTCCTGCAGTAATTAAACGCCCTGACAATCTTTCAAGATCCCCCACATGAAGATCTCTCAGGAAACAGGTAAAGAAAAACCCAATTTCTGGGCTGTATTTTTAGGCAAACTATTGTCAAACTTGCTTCATGTGGTTGAAATCAAAGGGTTTCTGAGCATACCTCAAAGCTAGCTCCTAATTAGGACCATCCTCACTAAAACCTAGGGCACTTCAAGAATTTAAGCATAGTTATGCCAAATATAGAATCATAGAATCACCAGGTTGGAAAAGACCCACCGGACCATTGAGTCCAACC
This sequence comes from Piaya cayana, assembly GCA_013389865.1. Lineage (NCBI taxonomy): Eukaryota > Metazoa > Chordata > Aves > Cuculiformes > Coccyzidae > Piaya > Piaya cayana. The sequence goes on along the minus strand of WAAB01012026.1, from coordinate 3,549 downwards.
ATTCCTATCAAACACGAAACCATGCCCCTCAGCACCTCAGCCACCCGTCTTTTAAACACCTCCAGGGAAGGTGAATCAACCACCTCCCTGGGCAGCCTCTTCCAGTGCGCAATCACCCTTTCTGTGAAAATTTTTGTTCCTAATGTCCAGCCTAAATCTCCCGTGGTGGAGCTTGAGGCCATTCCCTCTTGTCCTGTCCCTTGTCACTTGGGAGAAAAGGCCAGCTCCCTTCTCTCCACAACCTCATTTCAGATAGTTGTAGAGAGCAATGAGGTCTCCCCTCAGCCTCCTCCTCTCCAATGGTCCGGAGTTGCCAGACGTGTAGGTTTTGAACTTCCTTCTCAGCAGAAGATGCCTGTCTGCTTCCAAGCTACCTGCTGGAGCCTGTCTCTGGCACACGCCACCTCCCAGATGTCTATAAAAGAGGGCTAGCTGGGCTGGACCAGAACTGTGCCAGATACGTTAACCATAAAACAGCACAGATGACAATAGGCTGGTAGCATCAGCATCTCCTGCAGCAGTTCCCAGCCGTGAATCATCAGTGATGAAAGGCGCCTGTAGAAAAGATTTTAGAAATCTCAGGCTGTATCTGAATTAGGAAAAAGCGCAGTCTAAAAGAACTAATCCTTCCCTAGTCCTGCCACAGGCTGTTTCCCCGTGGCTTAACGTATCTCTCTGCCTGCGGCGATTGGAGTGGCTTTCCCTGCAGGCTGCACCCCAGACCCCCAGCAAGGCGGAGGCTCAGTTATCGTTTCTCAGCCTGCAAAGAGAAGACACGCGGCCACCCTGGGCCCTTCTGCCCGGCCGGGATGAGGCCGGTTAACGCCAAACGCGAGTTTGTCAGGCTTGCGGGTTTCGATCTTCTTTCCCAACAGAAGGTCCCCGGCACGCGCCGCCTCCCCTTGCGACACCTCCGCGGGGCAGCGGGATGGGAGCGCCCGCGGTCCCAGCGCCCCAGGAACCTTTCCCTCCTGCGGGGAGCCGGCTCCGAGCGGCCCCTCGGCCCCGAGCATCCCCCGGGGCGGGCCGGGAGCGGGGGCTGCGCCCTCTGACGAGCCGGGCGATGGGAGGGGTGACCGCCGCGGCTCCAATAAAGCCGGGGCCGGCGGCGGCCGAGGGCCGCGTGCCCCCCGCCCTCCCCCCTCCCCCCCCGAGCATGCAGTGCGTCCCCAGCCTGGTGCTGGCGCTGAGCTCGCTGCTGGGCGCCCTGGCGCTGCTGCAGCTCTCGCTGCACCTGCGGGTGCCGATCCGCTACGGGAAGCACGAGGAGCGGCCGTGCCGGGCGCGGGGGCGGCTGCCGGCGCGCTGCGCCTGGTTCCTGCAGGAGCTGCCGTCGTTCCTGGTGCCCGCGCTGCTCCTGGCGCTGCGCAGCCCGCCCCGCCTCGAGCCCCTGGGCTGCCGCCTGCTCTGCTGCCTCTTCTGCTGGCACTACTGCTACAGGTACCGCGGGGGAGCCCGGCGGGAGCCGCTGGAAGCGGAGCGGGGAGGAGCGGGTGGTCCTCGGGCGCTCGGAGAGGGACGCGCGCTCCGGGTCTCTTCGGATGCGCGCTTCGGGTTTTCAGCTTGAAAACGAACGAACGAACGAACAGAAGGAGGTTTCGCTCAGCCGGAGCAAAGTTCTGGGTGAAACCCTTCCCGACGTTATGCAAAGGAAGGCGCGAGGCGCTAATTAATCGCGGGCAGGAGGCGCGCGGGCAGAGGCGGCCGTGGGAACACGCCGAACCGCAGGGCCCGGGCAGGCAGCGCGGAAAAAAAGCGAAACCACCGCGGGTTTTCTCTACCGCAGCACAAAAGTTGGTTCGTGACGCTCGATTTGTCATTCCCACTTCATACCGAACCACCGATTTATCTTTTTTTTCCCCCGTTTTTCTCTTTACAAACTGCCGTATCAGATGTCAATGAATGCCATAACTGATTATTTCTGTATTTGCTAACAAGGAGCTTAAAGATGAAATAGAGTCTTGACCCGCTGCTGCTGATAACTTTGAAGTGACGTAGCTCAACAATTGCCACTTGGTTTTGTGGTCAGTGGGACTTGGAGTGTAGCATCAGAATATATCTTCTGACAACTCGAGATGAGTAATTTTTGTCTCCTCCTGCATTTCCATTTTCTATGGTGCTCTTTCACGAGGAATTTGGCTTTTGGTTCTCTCTTCATGGTAAAAAACCTGGCTTTTCACAAACGGCAAGTGCATGGTTGTGCTATTAGGTAACAAGAAGTTATTATGTAGCTTCTGAGGCAAAACTTTTTCTGCCTTCCTTTGTCATTTATTACCCCAATTCCTATTTCTATATTTTAATTTTGCTTCCTAGAAATGTAAAATATTAATATGATAAATGATCAAAATTATTATTTGCAACTCAGCCAAAATAGATGTTGAAAATCCAGCTGCAGTATCTCTACAGATGGTTTAGGAATAGAAGCTCTAGGCTGTTGTAGATAACTTTGAAACAAATAATAGTTTAAAGTGTTAAAAGACTATTTGAGATCCATTCATTATCATTAGTGTATTTTCTTTGTTGCATAAAGACAGCTGGAGGACACTAGCTATAAAATGCTCGGCTCACACAAAGCTAGGTGTATTAATTATATGTAGCTACAGTAAATTTAATTTCATGCATTCTGCTGTTCTCAAGAATATCTGATTGTTTCAGAAACACAGAAATCAATGAGGAACACCAGACAACTGAAAGAGATGTTACCTTACCAGTATGCATATATCTTTTGAGTCAGTGGCTTCTTTTTCTACACTAATGCTAAGCTTAGGCAGAAGCACTGTATTTTCAAAGATCATCCTCAAATAATTTTGGAGTCTTCTCATCAATGGTAGGAGTATACTTTTTTTTACCCCTCATTTTAACGATGCATGCATAACAAACAATTTTGTTCCTAGTACTGCGTGTTGCTCCGGTATTATTCTTACAGTGTGCAGCTTCTTCTCATGTGAGCCATTCTGAGGTTTTACTGAATCAGGTAGTATTGGAAGTGTTGCATTAAATATTAGTGCAGAAGAGCAACAAAAATCACAAGTTGAGAGTTTTTCTGAGTGTCATCTGATGCTATGGGAACAGACAGGTTCTTTCAGTGATCCTTGTTAGAATGGGGGGGTTGCCATGGGGTTCTGGTTACGATTAGAGCTTTATTACTACATATATTTTTTTTAACAATCTGCATAGCTTATTGTTACCTGCGTTTTCTAACAGCAAAGCTTATTAGATTACACAGATTTTTTAGCAATTATCATAGCTTGCAACTAAATAGAATTTCTAATAATTCACCTAAGTTTCTTATTATCTAGAGTTTTTACTAACTAGACTTTTTAGTCACTTGGCTCCTCTGCAGATCTGATCAAATTCTTAATAATCAGTATGCGATAGAATAAGTGTAATCTAGACTCAGACTTTACCTAGGAAGATGATTTTTCACTCAGTCTTTGGAAGAAGAAGACAATGACAGTGGAGGCATCCGTGATGACCAGGAGGTCATGAGGTTTTCCATCCAGCAGCAGTTTGTGTCTTAGCCTCCTTGCAGTCTGCTGCATTTTATAG
>WAAB01012025.1:13534-33856 GCA_013389865.1 Piaya cayana | reverse complement strand
CAGTCTGTGGCAACTCATGAGTGATATTTTTTTGTTAATGACAACTTCCCTAATTTGAACATTTAAGATGACAAACTATTATAATGGAAATGTGATTGTAAGAACAGGAGCCTGATAACCTAACACTGGTGGAACAGACCTTACCAAATTAAGTGACCTGCTGGGTGAGGGAAGACCTACCCTGTCTTAGGGTCTTGGAGTTGCAGAATAAGGTCCAACCAGCTGTGGGTGGTTTTGGTTTGCTGGCATTAAAATCATAGGCTCGTGTTGGTTGGTACAGAGTTTGGAGAAGTTGAATCACTGGTGGTGAGTGTGGGAGAGGTGCTTGTCTGTCCCCACAGGGACTGGGGGAGGGATGAGTAGATGGCGTTTAGCAAAGGGGAAGGCTCCGTCCCTCAGCCAAATGGTACTTGCTGAGTGTTATATTGCCGGTTCTCTTCAAAGGGCTTTGCAAGTGAATCCTGACAGCCCTCACCCCTCTGAACAAATACAAGTTAAAAGGTTCCATGTGTCCTGAGTAGCCAGTGCAAAGGTGCTTGCAGGATAGAAACCACGAGCAAGCAAGGAACGGCTCATATTTGGACAGGTTATGTCTCTGCATCTTCTTTACAAGGCAGCCTTTATTAAAAAAAAAACTTGATGATTGCGAGTGCTGAATGTTGTGCAGGTTATTCCCTTGGCTGGCAAGTGGCATTTGTATCCCTGTGTAAAGTAGAAATCCTGAGTGATTGTGGGATGGACTTCAGGAAGGGAGAACGTAGGCATGGAAGACAGAAGGAGAGAAGCTGTACCCGGGCCTGTTTTCCCCATAGGGTTTCTGTCCTCTATTTTGCTTTTTCAGGTGGGCTTTGTTTCTGTGCTTTTCAGTTAGGTTGACAACTGCATTTAAATGCTTCACCTTCCTGCAGTTGAAGTGGAGGTTTGCAGCGTGCTGCCTGGGAGGCAGGTGATGGTGTGATTGGGATGTTTGGAAGCGATCTAATAACCAGGACTAGGAGGCTGAGGTCACTGGGAGCAAGACATTTCCATTTTACACTCTTGAGTGCTTGAAAGAAGCTTGCCAAAGGCAGGTCTCTGTGGAGTAAGCACTTCAGGTTTTGTCTCTTTCTCTGAACACATCCCCAGTTCCTTGATTAAGCGGCATCTGCCTCTTGTACCTAAAACTTTGTCAAACCGCTGCACTTGTAGAGCTTAATGAAATTTTGAAGATTTGAACTAAGTTGTAGGTACCTACTTATTCTTGGGGCCTGGAGGGAGGGAAACAAGGAGGTGGCGTGGCTGATACAGAGCAGTTTTGACTCAGATCTGATTAGAGGAAGTGAATGACTTGACTCTGATCTGAATCAGGGGAGAGTGAACTGGTGTGTTTGTTCAGGGTCGAGCTCTGAATGAAAAGACTTCATTCTTTCTGGATTCGAGGTCCTTAGGAAGACTGAAACTATTCATACAAAACTATTGATAGAGGGGAAGCCTTTCAGAGGCTCATCTCTTAAGAAACACTTGAGCCTGATGCTTAAGAATGATGCCACCTTGCAGCTGTGCATGTGAGCTTGTACCCCAGTGCAGAGCTTGAGAAGCTTTGGATGTGGGGTGGTGAAAGCAGGTCGATACAGATGTTTGGATTTTTACTGCAGCCAGCTTTAACTGAAGATCTCCGCTTTTGGGATTTACAAAGTTGCCAGTAAATATTTGCAGAAATACTGTCTTTGTTAGGTACTGATGCATCGATGAGTAATAGTGTCTGCAGCAGTTTGTATTATTATTATTACTTTAAGTGTAACATGGGAAATGTATTTTAAATATAACAAGCAATTTTCTTGACTGCATCGCTGTTCACATTTGCACCTTGCGAGTGTCAGAAAAGTCTTTGGGCTTTCTGGTCTCTCATCTCAAGGTGCTGGAGTGCCTGCATTTTCTGTGAAGCATGTCAGTACACTTGTTGCATACACTGAGTATCTTATGCTCCCTTTCCTACCTTTCCCTCTGTGTCTTTGCTCTTGTGCCAACTTCTGTGTTTCAGCAAGTTCTTGGAAACTTTCCTATGTGTAATCACCGCTAGGAATTGGTTTTGCTTTTTAGTTTACTGTTTCTCTTACACCAATATGCCTGTTTCCCCATCAGTGTATTTCTCCACTTCTGTTTCCTTTCCTGACAGAGATGATAAAAACATCCCCAAGGACCTTTATATGCCTTCAAATATGGGTGTGATAGACAGAACGTAATATTTCTAGGCTAAAAAATATTAGTGACTGCCATACTTTTCTTCTTTGCTCTGTACATGATTGTAGCTGATCCTGCTAGCCAAGTTCTCTGCTTCCTTGTTTTCTCTGGTTTCATCAAAATCTGCATTAGATCCGTTATTTGCATCACGGAGGCAGTTTGGTTCATGCTGAACATTATGGGGCTGTTGTTATAACGAGGCTTTAGCGTCTTTCTGCCTTTGACAAGGTGTGGTTTTTAAATAATAAAAAAAACCCCTCTTGCTAACATCTCAAGCAAGTACTGCACAAATTATGGTTGCCCTGGGGGGGAAACAAGACAGTAGGATGGACACAGCTTATCTCTAGCATTGCTTTCTCCATCCCTCTAGGTACTGGTAGGCTGTTGAGTTGAAGAAAAAGTAAAACTAAAACAATATAACAGGTAAAGAACTGTGGTGTAATATGACAATTTAAATGTAGTCGGCTGATGGTGGTAGTGCCAGAGCAGTCTAAAGTATTGTAAACTAGCTTAAAATTTTTTTAGAATCATAGAATCACCAGGTTGGAAGAGACCCATTGGATCATCGAGTCCAACCATTCCTATCAAACACTAAACCATGTCCCTCAGTACCTTGTCTACTCATGCCTTAAACGCCTCCAGGGAAGGCACATCAACCACCTCCCTGGGCAGCATATTCCAATTCCCAATGACCCTTTCTGTGAAAAACTTCCTCCTAATCTCTAGCCTAAATCTCTCCTGGTGGAGCTTGAGGCCATTTCCTCTTGTCCTGTCCCCTGTCACTTGGGAGAAGAGGCCAGCTCCCTCCTCTCTACAACCTCCTTTCAGGTAGTTGTAGAGAGCAATGAGGTCTCCCCTCAGCCTCCTCTTCTCCAGGCTAAACACCCCCAGCTCTCTCAGCCGTTCCTCATAAGGCCTGTTCTCCAGCCCCTTCACCAGCTTTGTTGCTTCGTTGCTTCGTTTAGTCTGTGAACACAATGTTATGTTGACCAATTTTTATAATTTTTGCTTCGAGAAGACATCTTCCAAGAGATTTGTCTGTAGATGAATTTATCTGTATCTTATATAATCTGTACTTTTTTTTCCTCACAGAGCATTTCATAGTCTCTTTTCTACCATTTACCTGCTTAGCCACACCATATAGGGCCAACTGCAGGAGAAGCTAAATGCTGACTCTTAGATATCTGTGTAAGTACATCAACTAGAGCTCGGAAAAGCAAGTGATCTGGAGAAGAGTGCATGTTCAATCTTTAGCCAAATGCTGAGAAAAGCCTTCAGGAGTAGCCTAATAGAGCAAGAAGGTATGTTGTATTGTAAACTGTTCCTGGTTTCTTTACCTGCACTGAACACTACTAAAAATGGTAAGATGTGCAGGTCTTAACTCTTAAAAGCTGTGTATTTTAATGGAAAGATTTTAGGCAGCTGCAGGATTAATACTGATCTTAAAAACACCTTGCTTTTTTTGCCCTCTCATTGTTAAACTCTAATTTTTTGTCAGCTGGTGAAGATTTGTTAAACTTACGGCTTGCAATAAGCATTTATTAAATAGGTTTTTTTCCCCTGTTAATATTTTGAGAGCGTTTAGCAAAAAATACAGACCTGAAGATGAGTTGGTTTCATATGCTATTTCCAGTGGAATGCTATCCTTTCAAAGTATTTTGTGTAACACTATTAGATGGATCCGCTGTTGCTTGCATGTGCGTGAAATTGTGTGAAATTAAAATCCTGCATGTTTTTTGTGGTACTAATTTGTCACAATGTTGCCTTAATGCAATTTTTAGTAGGTCTTTGTTCAGCTTGAGTGGTTAAGTCCGCCCAGAATAGATTATTCTTCCATTTTATTTTTTTCAATTTCTTTCTGCCCCCCCCCTTTTTATCTTCCATTGTTGATTTTGGAATATTCCTTATGTGGTGGGTTTTTTTACTTTTTTTAAGGGTGTGTTTACTTTCACCATAAAGAAAACACTTTAGTGGCTGAACATGAGCCAGCAGTGGGCTCAGGTGCCCTATAAGGCCAACAGCGTCCTGGCTTTTATCAGAAATGGTGTGGCCAGCAGGAGTAGAGAAGTGATCATCCCAATTTACTTGGCACTGATGAGACCGCTTCTCACATACTATGTTCAGTTTTGGGCTCCTCAGTACAAGAAGGACATGGAGTTGCTGGAGTGTGTCCAGAGAAGGGCAATGAAACTGGTGAAGGGTCTGAAGCACAGGTCTTAGGAGAAATGACTGAGGGAGCCGGGGGGAAACCTTATTGCTCTCTACAACTACCTGAAAGGATGTTGCAGTGAGGTGAGTCAACGTTGGTCTCTTCTCCCATGCAACAAGTGATAGGATGAGAGGAAATGGCCTCAAGTTGTGCCAGCGGGGCAAAATTTAGATTGAGTCTTAGGAAAGACTGCTGAAAGAGCAGTGAGGCTTTGGAACAGGCTGCCCGGGGAAGTGGTGGAGTCGCTATCTCTGGAGGCATTCAGAAAGTGTATAGACGTGGCACTTAGGGACATGATTTAGTAGGCATGGTGGTGTTGGGCTGACAGTTGGACTTGATCTTATAGGTCTTCTCCAGTCTTCAAGATTCTGTGATTGCAGACAACTTTTGAAGTCAAGGCTGAGCTTAAGGATGATGGCATCATTGCAGGAAACTATGGCAAGTGAGCTTCTCAGCCTCTCCTTTTGCCTCTTTTAACCACTTCAATGTTATGCTGCTCTCTGGGATACAATTTGTCTGGTGCTGATGGTGCCTTTCCCTTGTGCCAGGAGCAGCATTAAGTTTGCATGGAGGGAGTTAGTGAGTTGTACTTGATGCAGAGCACTGAGGACCTCTTTTCCTCTGCCTGCTTGGGAGCCAGAGCTGCCTGGTGCTGATACTCTCTGGCTCTGAGTAAATGCAGTGTACTGTCAGCTATCACACTTATACCTTGAGCTGTGCTGCAAAGAAAGTTTTGCTGTGGAGTAGCCTCTGCGTTGTGAGTTCATGGTGTGTTACTGTTCTTCTGTAACCTTTGTTGTGCCTGGAGAAGAGGAGACTGAAGGGAGACCTCATTGCTGTCTACAACTACCTGAAAGGAGGTTGTGGAGAGGAGGGAGCTGGGCTCTTCTCCCAAGTGACAGGGGACAGGATGGGAGGGAATGGCCTCAAGCTCTGCCAGGGGAGGTTTAGGCTGGACATTAGGAAAAAATATTTCACGGAAAGGGTCATTGGGCCCTGGCAGAGTCTACCCAGGGAGGTGGTTGATTCACCTTCCCTGGAGGTGTTTAAGGTGTGGGTGGACGAGGTGCTGAGGGACATGGTTTAGTGTTTGATAGGAATGGTTGGACTCGATGATCCGGTGGGTCTTTTCCAACCTGGTGATTCTATGATTCTATGATTCAGGGATCTGGAAGAGGTTGAGCTGTACTGAAGGAGAAGGTATCTGCTTGCACAGTTCCTTCTGTAATGCCGGACCTCTCTCTTGCCAGAGGCATGCATCTGCATGGCACTGCTCGATTTCAGAACACGATAGCAAGAAGAGATTTGCTGGCTATACTGCTTCTTTCAGTGCATTGAAGAATGAGAATCAGGGAGTTGTTATCCAAGGAACTGCTTGCTCTCACCAGCTGTTTCACTGTACACATTCTGTTGGGGGCTAGCCCCGGAAACATTTTCCGAAGTCATCTTCATCTGCTAATTCTTAAAATTTATTGATAATAGTGCTAAATAAACTCAGCTTGTGCAAAAGGGGCTACATAGCCTGACAGAACTGTCAAAAAGAAGAGGAATAACTTTCTCTACCTCCCTCTGTCACTGTTTCTCAAGTGGTGATAGCAGCTTCTCCTGGAATGTAAAGAGGAAGAGCTGGCAGAGAGATGAGACCCTCAGTCAGAAGCCTGGCATGAATTAAGCAAGCTGCCTTAGTTTTTCTTGTGGGTTTTGTGTTCTCTTGAAGTGAGTTTTCCATAGACCAGGCAAAGGGACTATGAGTGCTGCATCAATTTCACTTGGGCTTTAGTTCTCAGTGAAATAATTTGAGATCTTATGGTAAAAGGTGTTATTTCCATTTATTTCTTTATTTATGCAATTGCAGTTACCTTTGAAAGAAAAGTTGTTGTATTGCAGGTTGCATAGGTTTTGTTTCAGTTGGAATACCCTTGTGGTAAATGCAACAAATACAGCCTATTGCAGAAGTGTTTTAAAATATACAAGGGACTTCCTACAGTGCATAGACCTTGCTCCCCTTTACCCCAAAAACCATTTCAAGCTCTGCGTTAGCCTTGAGGTGCAGTTTGCTGAATTAAGATTTAATATAATAAAATATGCTGAGAAAATCCTTAAGCATGTAGCCTCCGGATGATCTCTGGGAAGCTGTCCAAGTTGTTTCTTACCACCTATAGTGTCTTGAAGGACACCGAATAAGTCAGGTGGTGAACTTTACATTCGTAGATATTGGATGACCGTCCTCTGGGGAGCAGAGAGGTTTTCGTAATTGACCGTTGGCTAGTCTGATGGCAAAACAAACTAAATATGTGGTCTAGTAGAATTTGTCTTGGTACGTGGTTTGAACTTCAGTGGTGGAAATCCATTACACACTGATCTGTTACATTTTCAGGCCTTTTGAATAACCCATCTGTTCAGTTATGTTGAACTGAATGTTTAAGATGTCACCAAAACATGATTTTGGTTTCTGAGCTGTGATCTCTCATGGTCTAAGTATAGAGCACTCCCAGGTGGCTTTTGGACCTCACACTTGCAGGGAGGCGAGTGGATTGGATTGGCGCTGTTCAGATTTTCTTGCAGAGCCTGAGGATTAGTGGATCTGTCAGTGTGTGGTGGAGCCAGGCCAGTTGGACTGGGCATCAGGTTAATGCTTGGGGCATTGTGGATGCATTGACATGAGGAAATTTAGTATCTGGGTTACAGTAGCCTCTGGCAGTAGTGTTAAGCTGCTGCTGCTAGAAAAATACTCCTTTTTCTAATTTTTTTTTTTTTTTCCGATTCCTCTGTAGTGGAAAATCTGTCCTGAGCTGATTTTAGCATTACACGGAGGTAAAAATTCCTAGCTGTTTGCAGTTATCACTGTACCACTCGCTGTGTGGTAAGGTTGCTTTCAAGCATCTGTAATGGAGATATTGATGTTTTTCCTCTCCTGTAGGCGCAGTTCGTGTGTAAAATGAATGTTGAGCTTTTAAGTGTGTTTAATAATCACCCCTCCCATGAATGTATGTCAATACATAAATGTTGCACATACTGATGCTGTTAGGTCTGTAACTTAAAGAGCCAGTTTGTTGTATATTGCCTAATATATTACGCGTAGATATATACATTTCAAAGATTATTATGTTATACTTCTAAGGTCAGTAGAGTAACTGAAACAAGAGGAAATAAAATCAAATCTTCCAAGCCCAGCATGCTGTCTCATGCATCAAGATGATGTTCAGTTGTTAAATGTGTTTTCCCCCAGACAGTGAGTGCATCTGCAGGATTTGCAGTGCCCATTTGTTTCAGCTCGAGCACACTCCTCTGTCGACACTTGCTGTGAAATACCATAGCCTGGTTCACCTTCTGTGCTGCTGAGTTCTTGTAGCTTTATCTGCTTCCTTTATTCATTATTAAATGCATACTTTCTGCTTGACAAGTGCTATAAAATCCCTTTTGCGGTGGCTGAACCCAGGAACCTCCACTGAGAGCCTGTAAGGGTTATTAATTTTTTTTTTTTAATGCAAATACTGTGCATTTCTACATTCCACTGAAGTGCTCTTCAGACCTGACTGCTTAACAGACTGGTTGATTCTCTCCAACCTGTTCTTTAAGCCATGTAGCCACATACTAAAAATAAGTGCTAGGTTTTTTTCCAGATTTCTACTAAAACCAGAAACAAGGATATTTCATGTACTTGAAAATGTTTCTAGAAATCTGATAATTTATTAGGTCTACATAAAAATGAATGTTCATACTGTGTAGCATGTGTTATTATATGTATTCCTATATTAATGTAGCTGGTATGCAGACCCCATAAAGAACACATGCAGAGAGCATAGAACTGAAAGATGTGCTTTTCTGACGTGACCTACAAGGGTTCAAGCTTTCTGAAGCTTTAATTATTTTAAAATAACTCAGCTTAGACATCCAGTATTAAGGTTTTGTGATTCATTTTAACTTCTGTGAGCGTTTGAGAACAACAAACAAATCAAGGCTTTGTGTTTCCTTCCTAAACTCTGCCTTGTGTAAGCACTGGCCTGCCTTTCAGGTCTTACTAAGCATGTTCCAACTGGTTTTTATAACATTTATTTATTCTTTCTTAGATGAGCATTTCCAGTATTTGGGAGCTATAAGCATACCTGATATTAATCCAGGACACCAGCTTTTCCTCTAAGGGGAGAACAACAAAGTTAACCACTAGATCTTGGCTTGATAAGAACATCTTTTTCCTAATACAGGCTTGTTGATTCTATTTCTTCTTAGAATATATAGTTATGGTAGGTTTTAGCTGTCTTCACCTTTGTGTCTCTGTGTGTATATATGTGTATTAGCTTTGAAAAGAACTGATTTGGGACTGTAAGGTTCTTTTTCTGTAAGATTCGCTTCTTGGTTCTAGAGTAGTAGCCTCCAGACTTCTCATCATGCAGTTGGATGCGACACCAGCAGTGACCTAGGGCAGCAGTTTTGCAGTGAAGATAGTTAATGTGGAAGAGATGACTGTTCGTTTCCCTAGAAAAGAACAAAAGCAGATGGGAGGCTGTCTGAAGAACATTTCAAGGAAAGGCCAGGGAGAGTGAGATGAAGGCCAGAGGAATTAGTCAAACTGTGTGAACCTCCCTCTTGCTTTCTGTACTTGGCAGGCTGCAGCTGTGAGCCTTGTCCTCCTCCACACAGCAGAAGGCCTAGAAGGAAAGGCTTAATTTTCTTCTCAGACTAGGGGTCAGCTAATGTTTTTCTGTAATTGGCTGAACAAAAACTGAAAAAGTGATGGAGCTCAAGTGGCTTTGGTGAACTTTATCAGTCTGTGTGCTAAATGTTTGTATTGCAGTTATTCGTGAAGAAGTCCAAGGAATTGAGCCTTCCCATGCCTCGAACTGATGGGTTTTATCTGGTCTTGGCTGTGACTGTTTCAGCTGTTGTACAGGTTTACTCTAACCTGGGGCAGTTGCACATCTGTCCCAAGTCCTGCAGCTGGTGAAATAGCTGAAGAGCAGGTCATAAGCATGACAAGGGTGCATGGGTCTCTTCAAAATGCTGTAAACTGAGCTGGGCACCAGAAACCAGTTTATTCTGACTAGCAGTCTTTGGTCCCCCACCCAGTTTAGAAAAGGTGGGATAATTACTTCTGGGTCATAGTATCTCCTGAGAGGGAAGATGCTGGATTCCAGGATAAGTGTGTAGCTGAGATCCTGACCCTTGGTAAATAATGCAGTCAGTATGGGTTTAGTCCCAAGTTTACCACAACCCCTTTCTACTGAGGAATGTTGTTTCTTTAGTAAGTGCCGTAAGTGTGATTGTCAAGTGCAAGCTCTTCCTTTCCACTAACACTGGGTCTGCTGAAATCCTTCATTTCCAAGGCATAAGATCAAACTTTCCTTTTTCTCTTATTGCTGTAAAGCACATGGAAGTTGTGGGAGTGCTAATTGGAACCAAGTGTATCATCTGCGATAAATAAATAATTGGATAAATTTGTATCCTTACCTCCTCTGTCTGGTTATGTGTTTACAGAAATGCCATGGTGTTAGTTTTCTAGGTGGGTTTAACACCATTCCTTGGAAATCACAGCCAGATGTGCAGAACTCGCTGTTCAGAGCTTACTGAATATTTGTTTGAATGCTGTTTCCACCCCTAAACTTCTGGCTGTTGGAAGCATTTCTGGTGTGGATTACTGTTTGCCTCCTGTGAGGACTCATGGGGTGAAGCCTTGGTGTCATTTGTGTGGGTGCTTCTTCAGTAAACTTCATTTCTCAAACATTTGTGGAAGAGATGAGCACTTGTGTATGAATGTTTGCTTACAGCTGTTGGTGCTTGCAGAGAGCAGGGTATCCTTGCTGGCTTAGCCTTGCTCTCTCAAAACTGCTTTACTGAAGTTTCTGCTGGTTTTCTTCTTTTCTTTGTGCCTTTTGTAGACTGTTTTGGGGGTGGGATGGTGGGGGAATAACTGAATAAATATAAACTTGAAAGTAAGACCTTTTATAGGGAGTGAAATTTTAGTTTTATCATTTGTTTTTTGGCGCTTCTGTGTATAACCACAAAAGATTATATCAGTGTACGTGAAGATAGCTTTAACTCTGAATTACGCTGCATTTTAGCCATTCTGTTTATGGGCGAAGAGTTAGAAAGTTGGGACCTGTCACACAAGCGTTGGGAATGGCAGTTTCTAGTGACAGGAAGGCTGAAGGGAAGTCTGTTACCTCAGGTCATATTGACAGTGGTGTCTGCTGTCACACTCATTTCTTGGGATTTGATGGCAATAAAAATGCCCCCACGTAAGCTTCAAGAAGTACATCGATAACTAAGTGAATGGTAAGTATGGTTATTTAATAGCATTGTATGCTTAGGTGCAGTTGTATAAAAAACCTCTAGCCAGCAGCAGCCAATAATCAAGTGGGGTTGTCAGTTTACTGTAACCATCACATAAATCATCTTAAACCTGTTCATGCTGATTGTGCACCTTGGCTCTTCATCCACACTCACATCCCCAAGCCAAGGCAAAATAGATCAATGTTTCCCGCCACCCCCCCTCCCGAAGATTCAAAAGGTGATTANCTCTTTTTTTTACATTTTTCCTTGAACTGTATGGTGAGCTGTGATATTCTGGGAAGTTCAGGGCAGAGATAGCCACTAACTTAGACAAATAACAATCTATAGCTACATAATTTTCGTTTTTACATTAATGTAGGCTATTCCTCTGCTTTGATAATGCTGTGGGGTTTTTAAATGAGATCTGTTGAATTTACTTGCACATTATAGCAATATATGGAATTGCAATATATTTGTTACTACAGGGAAAAACAACCAGAAGGGAGTTTTCTTGGAGTCTCTTACTCTAGGGAATATCACCTGTAACCGAGATGGAAAGTTCTCCCCTGAAGTGAGACTCCGTGCAGGCAGATTTATTGTTAGTATGTAGGTAAAGCCATATTGTGAGGCAACACAAATACTTAATAGATTTTAATAAATGCGTTGGATGCAAGGACAAGAAGAAATATTTATAGTATTACAGATCTGCTAATTTTTCAGGTGACCTTGACAATATGCAAGTGAAGCTGTTCTTGTTAAATTAATGTGAAAGGATGCTTCTTGGGGAAAATGTGAATCTGGTGGGGGCTGGGTGAGATCTTTGCGATTAAAAAATCTGGAAGATAGTGACTAATGACATTAGCATCTGTTTTGACTGACTTGGTAGTATCTAGGATTTGAGGCAGAAGTGTATGAAGAAGTGCTAGGATTTGGGAACCATCCCCAAGTATTTATCTGGTTTTGACTGATCAGACTGGAGAAGAGATATCTTTGCCAAGAAACTAGCTTGAAGGCAGTGTTGCAGCTTTTAAATAAGAGCTATTGCTTTTTCTGTGGTTTAGTAGTGGATGTGAGCTACTTAAACTGCTGAAGAAACAGGAGGTTTTATAACCCCTTAGACCCAGTTTGGGTTTGGAATTGATTCCTAAAATGCAAGAGGTCTAGGATGGAGACTACCAACTTGATTTGTGTTATTCAGTGGAAAGGAAAGACAATGTTTATAATATCCCTTTGAAAGAATAAACCCATAGCAATAGCTTTGAACCCTGTCCCCAGTCTGGAATTTCCTTTGTTGTTTGTTACGTTGAGACACCACGTTCTTCGTGTTGGTTTCCATGTTTCATTTGAGGCTGGAAGAGAGCAGAGGAAAGGGCTTTCCAGTTAGAAAGCAGCTGCCTGTTATGTGTTTTCCTGAGCAAACCTCTGTGATGAGCAGAGTGTCAGACAGTGAGTAAGCTGAGCAGGCTCGGGCTGCTGCAGGGCAGTTTTACCTGCTCGTGTAGACAGGAGCCAGGTATCAAATCAAAGCTCAGTGGAATAGCTCTTGCAAGCTGTAGCTAGCAGGCTTTACGGCGCCAAGAAGGAAAGGAGCAGATGGAAATGTTCAAAATGCATTTCCTCCCTTCTCTTCCCTGCCTCTCGGATCTTTTATTTCAGTCAGTAATGGAAATCTGTGCTCTGAGTTTTGAATGAATGGCTTACATTGCACTAGTGTTAAGTACTTAATGAGCCTCATTTCTCAAAGATCCTGCAGTCTGCCTCAGTTAACCCAGCTGCTTTATTTTAAGAGTACTTGTTTTGGCAGAGGCTTTTCTATGTGTATGAGGAACGCACAAATAAACTATTGTGCAATTAGCAATTAAAAATGAGGTTGTAGGGAATGGGAGGTTTTAAAACGAGATCAGAGGCTGCCGAGTAAACAGTTGCTCAGCATCACTTTCCAGACCCCTGTCTGGACAAGAACTGTCTGCCTGCATTGCCCGCTGAAGAGAATGGGAAGGTGAGTCCATGCTGGGAGAGTCCTGCAATGTGTGTCAGGATCAGGCCCCAGCAAACAGATGTAGAAGTAACCTGGGAGGGCCAGGAATTGAGTTGTGGTTTTGGGGTTGTTTGTTTGTTTATTTATTTATTTATTTATTTTCCCCCAGAAGATAATTGCAGTGGGGCAAAATTCTACGGTGTTTGCTATGATAATGGTCAGGTTTATTATGGTTAAAATGAGTGAAACTAGTAACCTGGGAAGCATGTACTTTTTCAAAGAGTGTTTGAAAGGGCACAAATACATAAATGTAGAACTTGCCCACAGCTATGGAGTCATTTCAATTCATAGACACTAGTGGTTTGCTGTAAGACTAGCTGTGTTAAATTTTATCCTTATGCTAAGCTCAAATTTTTGCACTGATTAGGTTAGCTTTAAGGAGGACTGGTTTGATCTGATCTAAATTTTATTTGAGATGAAAAGAGAGGAGAGCTGTTGCCTGGGTAATTGCATCACAGCAGCAGTTCTAGTGGTGGATTTCTGTTGGCTAAAATTCCAAATATAAGCAAGTTTTTTAAAGATGGACCTGTGTTTTTCTTCTTCCTTTCATACAGTGGTCTTGAACAGCTGTCTTTTAGTTGTGCTGCTTTCAAAATCTTTTATCTTTGTGAAGTATCAGGAATATCATGGCAGGTGTAACTATGGGGGTTAAAAATAACAGCTGTGGGCTACATAAACAATTGCCTGAATTGCTGGAGGTGAGATGTCTCATATGTTTGCTACAGCTAATGTTTGCCTGGGTGCCTGCAAGAAGTAGGGACATGGTTTAGTGTTTGATAGGAATGGTTGGACTCGATGATCTGGTGGGTCTCTTCCAACCTGGTTGTTCAATGATTCTATGGTTCTGTGATTCTAAGTCTTGGGTAACCTGCTGCTGTTGTGAGGTAGTCAGCTTTCCCTGCCAAGATGCACTGCTGAGCAAGGACCATGCTCTGCATCCAGGTTCTCGTGATGGTGTGTTAAACTTCTCTTTCTTAAGAGGCTATGGCTCAGTTCTTTGCTAGTCATCCAGGCAAGATAGAACCTGCTGCATGTTTAGCAGGCCCAAAGCAAAGGGTCTGTTATTTGAGCTGGTTAAGTCATTGGAGAACAATTCTGAAACAGGTGGGGTGAATCACCCTCTGTGAGTAGAGAAGAGGGGCCCAAGGGGGCACCTTAGACTTCAGCTAAATGTCTGTCTTGTAGATGGTTCAAGTTAAATAATATGTCTTTTAGCCTTACTAAAAGGGCATGGTTTAGTGTTTGATAGGAATGGTTGGACTTGATCATCTGGTGGATCTCTTCCAACCTGGTGATTCTATGATTCTATGATTCTCTGCACTTTGCTTTCATCTTTGTGAGATGGCAAGAGTATTCTATGCCACCTCAAGGAATAACCATCCATTTGCCTGAATGGCATATCCTGCTCATATGTAAGGGTGTCCTTACTGCGAAGGGTTTCCATGAATGCTTGGTACTTGTTTGCGCACTGGATCCCTTGATCTAGCATGCTATAATTGTGGCTTCTGGTCTTCTGCTGAGGCCTGTAATGGTGTATGTGTGTATGCCTGTTGTGGGCTGTGGGGATGCATTCAGTAAATGTTTTGTGGAGTCTACTAGACACCCTTTCTGTAATACATCCTTTTGGTCTTTAAAGTGTGTCCAGTGTTCTTTTCCTCTCTCCATTGCTTGGAGGCAAACAGAACTGGAATATGTTGGTCGCACGCAAGATAAACACATTCAGAAGAGTAACATAGTATTGTTATACACTAGTGATGCTTTATATACTAGTTGTGGGGAAAAGAAGCTGTTGTGAAGTATGTTCAGAGATGTTGTAAAGGAGCCCTGAACAACCATGCATTTGATCAAGAACAGCTTGCTTTGGTTGCAGCTGAAGAGTCTGTGCTTCACCATCTCGATGGAGACATTTGATACTGTCCTGCTCTGGTGTGTGTGGGAAATTCATTGAGAGTTTTGGCAGTCCCCTACCTGCAGCTAGGATGGGTGCCTCCTCTGTGATCCAGGCATGGCTGGTGTCCCACTGTGTGCTGGAAGAGGGAGGTTTGCCTTTCCCTTTGAGATAAACGCCTCTCATCAGTTGTCTCCAAATGCCTTTGTTCTAACCATAATACCAGAAGTTTTTGCTTTGTTTCTGAGAAGAAACTTTCCCAAAAAAGCTAAATATCAGGATTATTTTAAAACCAAATTATTTATAACTAAGGCAAATGTTCTTAAATTGTAGATGAACAGAATAAAGTGTTGTCTAGTCCGTCCCCGAACCCCAATTTAACTAGATAGCATTGGTCTTGAGGGGACAGTCTAGCAGGACCAGTGTGGTCGGTTCAGAGAATAACATATAAGTTTGTCTTCCTCTCCTAAAGCAGGAGTTTCTTGTTACAGTGCTGGTTAACAGGGCTCTCAAAATGCAGCCTCTGAACTGGTGACTTGCTTTACTCTCTTGGCAGTTTTTAAAAGTCCAGCTGTGAGTCTACTTTATTATATTAACCATGGGATCCTATTTTGTATTCATAGAATGTTTGCTTAAACACAATATCCTGGGAAGGTTAATAATCCATTGTAAATATGATATAGCCACTAAATGCCTTATTTCATCGAGCTCTCGCCTTTCTCCCTTCCCCCAAGAACTCTTAATTATTTTCCAAGGTTATTCATGCAGTGACTCTCTGTAAACATGTGGATTTATTTCCATCATCCCTCCATACTTTCCTCCTGCTGTTTGTTGCGCTGTAGTGTCCAGGTTTAAATATTAAAGGCCTTGGGGAACAATGTCTCTGTTCAAGCAGGACAGCAGACCCTCGGTTCCAAAAGGGTTTGTAGGTGCCGCTTGAGCAGAAATAATGAAACATGAAGTGTTTGTGATGATATGTTTAGTTTGGCATATATATAAAAAAGCGAGAAGTTTAATGACCAAGTATTAGAAAATCCTTATCTACTCTTGCAAAAACTCAAAGTGTCTGAAATCCAGAGCATTTTTTTCTTGTGGGCAACATTTCTGGCTTATGTTTCATCAACATAAAAAAAAAAAAAGGGCCTTGAGCTTTACTGTTGTCCAAGGTGGGTGACAAATGTGACTATAACAACCGGAATGTCATAGTCTTCTGCTGAATGGGCAATCTGGGTGGTTCGAGGTGATCTCGAAGTCTGGGTGACTAGATGCCTCTGCTAAGCTAAGCAAGCTGGGCTGTTATGAATATTTATGGTGCCAGGGTGCTTAGGGTGACCAGAGTGATGGGAAGAAATGGAAAGACTGGTGTTTAGGGTTCTGCGTACTGGCTATGAGAGGCATCTGAACAAAGATGCTTCTCTCCATGGACAGATGTGATCTGTAAGGCTGCCACATGCTTATGAAATTGATACAGCTATTGATCATCTCTTCGGAGTGACTTCAGTAAGTGTGTCTCTTCCTATAGAAATACTAATAAACAGCTTGAAAAAGTTGTCTTGTATCTGTGCCCTGGTCACAGTAAAACTTAGGCTGAGATGTTTTTGTTTGCTTTTTGATTACATTCAAATGAGAGGTGTCTTTTTCATTCTCAGCAATTTTATAGTACTTATGTCTCAAAGATAGCATTTCAGCAAATGATGTTCACTTGACTTCCCAGAGGATTTGGGTTAGTATCAGCAGGTATCAGAAAACACTCAAATCCTACAAAACTCCCTGAACCCTCTAACCCTTGTAGAAGAAAAGATCTTGCAGCAGTTTGTGTGGAGGATTCTTGGCTGCTTCTGCCTGAACTCTGACCTAACAGGATTATAGTCCAATGGAAAAGCTGTTGCTGGTTTGCCTTCCTTTCTTTTGGAGAACATCTTCCCAAGGGTAGGTTTGTAATGGCCTGTATACTCCCCCTCTTGAAGCTGCCTAGGGTCATTTGAGCTTTAGGTGACAACCTTATCATAGGAAACAAAACATTTTTCTTTGTTCTCAGTGTTTCTTGTCTGTCTTGCGTCATTTGGAACAGGTAGAAAACAGATAGAAAACTGCAAGTGATGCCTGATGCTGTTTAGTAGAGATTGTAGCCAGGTGCAAACTGAAATAATAACAAATTTTTCTTAATACTCCAAGTGCAAAGTGGAAACACACCTGAGGATAACTAACTCCATGAGAATGAGCCCTGAGGTCTCTTCCTTTGATGTGACTTCAAGCGTACCTGTCTCTTTGTGTATATGTCAGAGATCATAGAATGATTTGGACTGGAAGTAATCTTAATGATCATCCAGTTCCATGTCTGCTGCCATTGACAGGGACAACTTCTGCTAGGTCAGGTTGCTCAAAGCCTCATCCAACCCAGCCTTGAAAACCTCCAGGGATGGGGCAGCTACAACTTCTCTGGGCAACCTGTGCATCACCACCCTCACAGGAAAAAGTATCTAATTTAAATATATCCACTTTCAGTTTAAAACTGCTTCCCCTCATCCTGTCACTGCAATCCCTGATAAGTCTCTTGTCAATTTTCACCTAACCCCCTTTAAATACTGGAAGGCTGCTATAAGGTCTCACCAGAGGCTTCTCTTCTCCAGACTGAACAACCCCAACTTTCTTGGTGTGTTCTCATATGGGAGGTGCTCTGGCCCTCTAGTCATCTTTGTGGCCCTCTTCTGGACTCACTCTAACAGATCCTTGTCCTTTATGAACTGAAGACTCCAGAACTGAATGCAGGGCTCCAGGTGACTTCTCATAAAAGTATAAGAGGGAGAATCCCCTTCCTTAACTTGCTGGTCACACTTCCTTTGATGCAGCCCAGGCTATGGTTGGCTTTCTAGGCTGATGGTTTGTAATCCAGTGTTTGTGCTCCTGTCATATGTTAACATAGCCCTAAGAGAACAAGCATTGAGTAAGCATCTGAGCATGGTGGGGTGAGAGACAGTGGCTTTTATATTAACGTCTTTCAGTCTGTGAATGACTCGGAGGTTAAAAATTATTTCAGAAGGTTTTGTTCCTTCTGTACTTAAGTCCTCCTGCGTGGCTCCTGTCGTCTGTCCCTGCTCTACAGTGACATTTCTTGGAAGGGGAGCTCAGGAGCTGCAGGGAGTGTGAAGCCCCAGGCAGGGTCCCTGGGAGAAGACACACACCAGCCACAGCACCTTAGCAGAACTGCATGAGCTTAACTCAGCCTGCATTGTGCTGTTTCATCCCAAGACTGCAAATTAATTTGGGGGGAAGAGGCCACCCTGGCAGGCATGTGGGAAGTAGAAACTTTGCTCACTGTTGTAAATGGGGACTACAAAAATTCCAACAGAAACTAGAGTCCAGCAGTTCTGTTAAACTGGGCTTAATATGGCCTGAGCAAGCTGGGGTTTCATAGAATCACCAGGTTGGAAGAGACCCACTGGATCATCGAGTCCAACCATTCCTATCAAACACTAAATCATGCCCCTCAGCGCCTCATCCACCCATGGTACAGGAGAAGAACTGAGCACAAGGATTGAGGCTGTTACACAATATACTATTGTTTTGGCTTTTTTTTTTTTAATTAATAAAAATCAAGAGCCTGTATGGAGTGCTAGTAGGTCTCATGTCTGTTCTAGGATATGGAGCTATATAGTCACAGTAAAAGTAGTGGCCAACTCTTATTGGTTTCCGTCATGGAAAACTTCATCTTTCAGAGTTCTATACAGAGGTGGTTTTAAACCTGAGTTAGAAATGTAATACTCATCTCCCATGTTATTTTAAACCTGGAATGCGTCAAAGGAAGAAAACTGTTAGGAAGAGAAGGCATTTGTATCCTCAGAAAGGTGGAGTTAGGAATGAATGATGGGCAAAGCATTTATCTTCCCATCTTCCATTAATTTGTCAATATTCTCCCCACAGGAAGACCTTGAAGTGTTCCTGAGTGCTGGTTAAATCCTGCTTTTCTAATTTATTGGCATACTATTTTCAAGAGGTAGAACTATTAGATTTACTGTATACCCTACCGGAGCAATCAAAGACGATTACTTTCTCTTCCATAGAAGTGTTTCCTGTATAAAACAAAGAGCGACTAATTAAGCAGTGAGACTGACTAGGTGTGGCAACATGTGTGAATAGACCTTTGATAGCAATTCCACATGTTTCTTGCAGCTTTAATTATTTCTTAATATAAGGGAAGAATTTTCAGACTTTTAAAGCACAGAACGTTCTGGTCCTAACTCTCCTAGACCTTTGGAAAATCCAGCTTGTTTCATGGCTGCATTTATAAGCCTCTGAATATCTTTGATAACCTGCCTAATAGCTGCTCACTGCTGGAAAATTAGAGAGGAAATGCTGTTAAGTTGTAGTCTTTGGGATTCTTTGGGGAAAGAGCATTTTCTGCAGTATGTTTACTGTGGAGTATTGTAGGGTAGCACCGTGGAAGGATGTTTGCATTAATGGTTTTGTAGACATTTCAGTGGAATGAATTCTTGCAAACCAACACTTTTTGTTACTAGCTACTTGCTTATTTTTTCTTTGACTTCAAGGACATTTTAGACGACTCATACGTCTTTCTGAAAATATTCTTGTGTTTGTGGTAATTAGAACAAGGAAAGAAAATGAATGTGTGTGTGATAGAAGGCTACAGCAGGAGGGGTAAATGAAACCACTCAGCTCTGGGCTGATGAGGCTCCCTGTGTTATCAGTGCAAAGGTACAGGAGCTTCTCCAGACAGTGATGAGTGAATCCAGATTAATCTGCTTTTCTGAACCTATTTGTGGAGACGGCTGTATCTTTCTGTTGATTAAAATGTACTTCTCAATTCAAATATTTAGTTACCTGGCTGCACTAAGCAGTATGAATATCCTCTGCTGCCATGAACCTGAGGTACGTGATTTGGAAGGGGTGAGGTTGTTTGGGAAGGAATAAGAAAAGAGAGCTCAGAATTTCAGTATGCAATAAGCGTGAGGAGTAGGTATAAAAAAAAATTCTTATGGTGTCAAGTGCAGGAGCTTTAAACTTTCCTTGGAATGTTTTTGCCTTGACAGTTCATTAGTTTTATTGCTCTACTTTTGGCAGGAGCCCAGACGCAGCAGTATTATGTCTGCATGGATAATGAAGATTCCATTTATAACTGTTAGAATAAAAATCTATCAGCGTAAGTTAAATGATGGGCTGTATTGCTAAGTGCAGTTCTCCATCTCTGAAACTGCCTGGTGGATCTATGTTAGTCTGTCCATCAAGTCTTTCTAGAAGCGTGTTTTTTGCATATCGCTCTGTGTTGCTTCCAGAAGGTATCTGTTCTTCTAAATCTGTGCTACAGTATAGGTCCTCTATAGAAAATATTACGTGTTTGGTTCTGGGACTCGTTGCATTCACAGTAGTCGAAAGGGTCACTTGTCACTATATTGCTGTATGACCACATCAGAGAGGAATGCCTCTGCACGGGTGGGGGAAGGATGTTCACTAGCCAGTAGTGGCACAAGTGTCGGATTTTCAGAATTGAAGAGAAATGGGCTAGTCCAGTGTGCCCATTCCATGTTTATCATATTATGAACTGAAGTACTAGACCGCAAACACTGTAGGGTATGTGAAATATCTTCCCAGCCTATAGAATGTTGTTTATTCCTCCCCCCTCCTTTCTTCTTCCTTTTTTTTTTTAAAAAAAAAAGTAAATTGCATTCAGTGGCTCAGTGG
>WAAB01012025.1:0-11919 GCA_013389865.1 Piaya cayana | reverse complement strand
TTTAGGTAAAATATCTACCCAGCCAATAGATTGTTGTTTATTCAACCCCCCCCCTTTCTTCTTAATTTTTTTTTTTAAAAAAAAAAGTAAATTGCATTCAGTGGCTCAGTGGATTTGTAATAAAAAAATGAATAGCTAGATAGGCCCTTGTTTAATATTCATAGTGCGGTGGTTTCTAGGAAATGAGATTAAGCTGTTAAAGCATCCAAAGAGGCACTAATTTTTTAATTTTTTTTTTCCTAGGACTTGCATTTATTTTTAATTATCTATTTTTATTCTTACCACTAAGCACGTCATGCATCTGTGGCATTGAACAGTATCACACGAATGATTAGTTATTATTTCCTGGCTGATGAAACCAAGAGAGGCAGATTATCTCCGGCTGCAGAGCACTGGTGATGCTCCCAGCCTTGTGTAAGCCAAGGAGACCGACCAAATGGTGACTCATCAAGCTTTGTAATGATACCATGTTGCATGTCCTGAAATCTCAAGTTTGCATCTGGACTGGGTTACTCATGGAAGACGCTGTGGCGTTCTTTTCCTCTCCCAGGCTTTGCCCAGGAAGGCATCACACTGCGTTGCTACAGTGGATGTGGTGGAGAAATGTTATCTTGTTTTGCAGCTGAGGTGCTTATTTTGCTTCAGGTGTGGCAGCTGTTATTTACATCTGATAAGGGCTGTCTGGGATGGAAGGGATTGCAGCTTGTTTGAGGGTAATGCTTCTAGTTTTTCTTTCCATGTTTAGTTAGGCATAGGTAGTTCTTGAAACAATACCCGCTTCTAGAGCAAAAACTCAGTAAAGATGGGAGGCAAGAGGGAAACACTGTAAGAGAGAACAACAAAAATGCTTTTAGAGGGTGGAACAGGTTCTCTGGGATGGCTTTGAGGTGGCAGCACTTTACTGTCTGGTGGGCATGGTTGAAATCAGCAAGGATGACTGCAGTTATCTAAAAGGATGGGGTGACATGAGATCATAGAATCATAGAATCACCAGGTTGGAAGAGACCCACCGGATCATCGAGTCCAACCATTCCCATCAATCACTAAACCATGCACCTCAGCGCCTCGTCCACCTGTGCCTTAAACCCCTCCAGGGAAGGTGAATCAACCACCTCCCTGGGCAGCCTCTGCCAGTGCCCAATGACCCTTTCTGTGAAAAAATTTTTCCTAATGTCCAGCCTATATCTCCCCTGGCAGAGCTTGAGGCCATTCCCTCTTGTCCTGTCCCCATTTGGTCCCAGGGTGGGACATCAGTGCGCTGTATCAAAATAAGTGAAATAAAGTTTTGCAGGACAGCACCTTGTGTGGTCTCTGACCACAACTCTATCTGCCCGGGGAGAAGAAAAATGGTGCTTGTTTAATTTTTTTTTTCCCCATTGAGATGTATATTTATCCAACTGGAAAAGAAGTTTAGCTAATCTCTTCTGAAGTAATATGATGTGATCATCACTGGTTCCTAAGGCTTTGACTTTCCTTATTCATATGAATATCTGTTTAACCAGCCAGCTTCCTGGCAAACATTCAGTTCTGCATTTAATAGTGCATTTTTTCAGTTTGCTGCGGTAATAATAAAGATTTTAAGACTTTGTTTACCACGGGTTTACAACAAAGTGTCGTGCTGCAAGGGCTGTTTCTTATCCTGGTGATATGTCATAAGGCAAAAATATACTATCAATGAATTGATTTCAGTGCCAACTCTGATGCTGAGTACCGGAGGCTTCGCGTGGCTCTTCTCAAAAGATTGACCTTTGCATTTTGTAGGGTTACTGCCTTCTCTTTAGTGTGTGGGGAGGCATTTTTGCACTATATAAAATAGTTTTGCTGTAAAACTTCTCGGTAAAGATGTTTGTTCAGAATTTTGTGTGGGCTGTGTTGGTACCGTGAGTTTGGGTCCCAGAGGCCAGCTGGCATCTGATGTGTTATGATTACATGCATGTGATCACGTGAGAGGACAAAAAAAGAAATATCCCCTGAATCATATCTGCTTCTGTGCTGTTCCACCTCCCCTGGCAGTCAGGTCCAGAAACGCTGCCACATTTTGGTGGTGGGTGTTCGACTAGGAAGTGATACGTTCCGGTGATTAACACAGGGCAGCCAGAACAGGACGTTCAGATCATGAAGGATCATGAACATTCCTTTTTTTTTTTTTAATTTTGTTTTTTTTTGGTCTGCCATTGTTTACAACTGACCTGTTGCTTGCTTAGCTGATATCATTTTTTTTTTTTCTAGAGGAACGTGAATTCTGTGATTGTAACTTCATAGCAAAGAGGTCAGTAATTGTAGCAATTTCATAGCCATGAGGAATCAAAACATACTTGATAAGGGGAGGAACTTTACCACAACAGAAGGCAAAATGTATCAGGATGGTGGCCAGTAATAATGTACTCAATGTCAGGTAACTTTACTGAAAGCAAGTCTCTTTTCATGGGTTTTTTTTTCCTATTTTCCAGACTGGCTTGGAATTTTCTACCTTTCACTCATTAGTGTGTTTTGTCAAGTGAGTAAACTCGGGCAGTTAACTCCTTGCTTTCTGTCTCATTGGAATATGCATGTTCATAGTGCTCTTAGTAAAAGCCTGTTTAAAGGAAGTTTTTCCCCATTCGTTATTAACTTTGTAGTGAAAAATCATTACTTATTTGCAGTTCATCAGTAGATACTACTTTCCTCTTAGAAAAGAATGCATATGTGTATGGCTTTTCATATTGTATCTTTGCAGGTGCCTCACCATTAAATATTTCTTTTGGAATGCATGTAACAATTGGAGAGTGAGAAGAAACTTGTTTTTAATGATCTCTGACTTTACACTTAAAATGTAGCTCACACTGAGCAGTTAAATTTTATATTTTGGTCAGTAACAGGACCATTTTTATATAGTTTGAATACAGTAGCATTAAAGTGATGGCATTGCTGTAGTGTTTAGATGCTGTAGTCATTGGACAATGAAGTTGTAAAGTGAAAGTTGTGTTTACGAACTTCACAGTTTCAGCCTCTAAGTTGTGATCTAAAGTAGTGTGAACTGCCCCTTCTTAGTTCTGTGTGGTAGGTGGTGTTTCTACCTCATTCTGCGGGGAAATCTTACCCATGCAGTGATGTGGCTGCTGCTCCTTTTAATCAAATCAGATAGTGCAATATATTATCACAGAATTATTTAGGTTAGAAAAGACCTTTAAGATCACTGAGTCCAACCACAAACCCAACACTGCCAAGTCTGCTGTTTTGCCGTGTCCCTAAACTCCACATCTATACACATCTTTTAAATATTTCCAGGGGGGATGCCTCCACCACTTCCCTGGGTAGCCTGTTGCAGTGCTTGTCAACCATCGCAGTAAAGAAATTCTTCCTGATATCCGATCTAAACCTCCCCTGGCACAATTTGAGGTCATTTTCTCTTGTCCTATCACTTGTTACTAGGGAGAAGAGATACCCACCTCACTACAACCTCCATTCAGGTAGTTGTAGAGAGGAATAAGGTCTCCCCTCAGCCTTCTTTTCTCCAAGCTAAACAATTCCAGTTCCCTCAGCTGCTCCTCATAAGGCCTGTTCTCCAGCCCCTTCACCAGCTTCATTGCCCTTCTCTGGACTCTCTCCGGCAGCTCAATGTCCTTGTTGTGGTGAGGGGCCCAAAACTGAACACGGGATTCAAGGAGCGGCCTCACCAGCACCGAGTACATGGGCAAAATCACTTCTCTACCCTGCTGGCTGCACCACTTTTGATACAAGCCAGGATGCTGTTGGCTTTCTTGGCTACCTGGGCACACTGCTGGTTTTTGTATTTCCCGAGAGGGAACGTGTTGTTCGTATTGTTGGGAGGTAAACAAAGACTGGAAGGTTGAATGACTTGGAGGAATGTGCTGGCAGGGGAGGATGCAGGCACCAAGGGCTGGTCAACAGCAGAAGAATTCATTTGTGCCTTGGAACGGAATAAACTGCTGTGAGATGAGGAAAGGCAAATGTCTGTCTCAGAGGTGAGACCTGTGGCACAAGCTTAAGTGACTCGTCTGAAGTTACAAAAGAAGAAACCTGGGACAGTTCCATATTTTGTACTAATATCTTCATTCGTGGTATCTGGGACTCCTGCCTTGGATCCATAAATTAAGCAGTATTTTACCTTATTGTTTCATTTGGTAAGATATTATTTACTGGCGAGTATTGCAGTCGTACAGAAACAGGATCATGACTGCTTGTCAGCACTGGGTATTGTTGCAGGAAGAGAGTGGTGCTGGTAGTTATTGGAGGGAAGAATCTCAAGCTCCGCCAGGGGAGGTTTAGGTTGAACATTAGGGAAAAAAATTTCACAGAGAGGGTCATTGGGCACTGGCAGAGGCTGCCCAGGGAGGCGGTTGAGTCACCTTCCCTGGAGGGGTTTAAGGGATGGATGGATGAGGTGCTGAGGGACATGGTTTAGTGTTTGATAGGAATGGTTGGACTCAATGATCCGGTGGGTCTCTTCCAATCTGGTGATTCTGTGATTCTATGTATAGTAGCAACCAGTGTTTCAGGTGGGCTGACTGAACGTGGTCCTGGTTCTCCTGGATCTTATGAGAGTGGCGTGCAAGAGCGGCCAGCATTACCTCTTTCAGCTTTGCAAACTGGGTGTTCATGAAGAGTCCCCTCTACAGTGCGGTGCCCGTGCTGAGAAGGTGGCTCTGGCAGCCTCTGCTGCTGGGGTCTGGATTATTGCTCTCTGACTCAAGAGGCAGCACCGGCTTCTTTATCCAGTGCTCTGTGCTCAGCCAAAGCTCACCTCATAACCTTACAGGAAGGTTTCCCAAGGAGGATGGCGCTGTCTCATTGCTAACATAATCAACTTATATTTGTTCAGGTGAGAGGCTGGATTGTAATCAGTGCTGAGAAGAGTTCAGCAGAAATGCTGTTGACTCAAAAGCAGTAGGAAGAGCTGATTGCTTATGGGCAATAACTATATGGCATAAATTATTTACAGCGTGCTTTAATTGTTCAAGCTCTTGAAAGAGAATAGGAAGCTAGCTGTGTCCTGCAGTAGGGGTGGCTTGCTCAGCCTTGCAGGGGAGAAAGGTAGAGGTAAACACAGCAAACAGGATTCCTTTGAACAAAATTACTCTGGGCACTCTCTCCTAATACATGTAGAGTTCCTGCTGTCATACTCCGGCTGTTCGCAGCCATTCTGACTTCACAGGTCAGTTGGTAGGTTTTGCTGGAGCAGCAGTGCCCAATTCCCATTCTTAACTCCGGGGATGAGCTGCTGTGAAAAGTGGTATGTTTTCAGAGGAGGCTGGATGTCCATGGAAAAGCACAATTTCATGTGTTCGAGTCCTGAATATGTGCAGACATGACTGCCTGGACTAAGAATATATTGAGCTCAGTGGAACGATGTGTGCATGTGGTATTTACATATGCGTGCTATATGTAAAATAAAGCCTGCACTTAAATGTCTTCTAGAATTTGGTTTATAAGCTGTTAATCAGTTGTAAAGCGCTTGGTAAATGTACAAGGCGTTGTGGTTTTGCAGAACACCATGTGGTTATACTGTGAGACAGGGTAACGACGAGGTCATTCATTGAAAATCAAGGTGCTTAGCATCCCGCCTGGGTGTTTTGTAACTGGCTGAGGTATAGAACTTGGAAGACTGTTCATAGGTCTGGGATGGTTTGAGAAGCTACAACACCGGAGATTTAAAAATCTATACAGAAGAGAAATTACTTTTATGAACATACTTCAAATAGTTCTGAAGTATTCAGGAAAAATATGGTGAGTTTTATTTTTTTTCCTACGTTTGACAAGGTATAGCTATTTATCCGTGTCGAACACAAATGTTTTCAGGTTGTTCTTCGTCTGGGAAGCATAACTAAGCAATTAATATCATATTTATCGACATGAATGTTACTGTAATAGTAACTGCAACATCTCATTAACTGCTTAGCTAATCTAGAGTATTTCCTAGAGAGGAAAGATTTACAAGCATAAGTATTTTCCTAACTGTGCAAAACACAGAGACATCCATAAAGAAAGCAAATGCCGTGAACATATGGTCAAAACTTGAAAGTTTATGCAAGTTACTTTAAGGTTAAGGCAGCCAAGTACTGTCTAGAAATGGGGCTCACGTTAGAAGTTTACAAATCGCCTCCTCCACTTGAAGTGCTCTGACCTTCCTTCTTAGGGTGCTTCTGCTTCTCTCTTGTGGGCCTGGATACCTGTCACGTTTCTACTCCTTCTTGAGAGCATAACACCTCGTGGATTGAATATTGAGATGTGCTCTTTGGAGGCCCATTCAATGAAGGGTTTGAAGCTTTAATCCAGAGCACAGAACGCCGTATACTGTAGGGCAAGGGGCAACATCAAGGGATCCGGGGTTTTGGTGGATTATGCGACTGGTAGTATTGCTCACTGAAACTTTAATCTCCTGTTTTGAAGCTGGAATAAAGCAACGAAACAAAAAGCTTACACTAATGACTTTTTTTTAGTTCTCTCTTTTTGGCATTGAGAGGGTGCTGTGAAAATTATATGCAGCATTATGATTAGGGTGTTTTTAAACAGAAGAACGCATACAGCGAGGTTAAATAAAGCTTGCTATTGAAACAAGACAGTTGTAACATTACAACTTTGGGGAGAAATTTCTGCTGTGGTGACCTATGCCAGAAATGGGGTTTGTTCCTTACGTTAATGTTTGACTTGTGTGACAGAACTGAACCTACTTTTTAAAATAATGAAGTTGCTTTAGGAGCAGTAATGCTTCAGACAAGACAAAGAGGGGTCATATATTGATAGAGAAGGCAAGGGTGTGAGAACAGGCATCCCAAAAGTCTGGAAGAGTGGTTATAGGACGTAATAGCTGCATGTGCTTAATACCTGCCAAAACCTAGATTGGGATAATCTTCCCAGTTCCATTCTTACAGTAATGTGAGGGAGGTGGTTGACTCACCTTCCCTGGAGGTATTTAAAGCACGGGTAGACAAGGTGCTGAGGGACATGGTTTAGCGTTTGATAGGAACAGTTGGACTCGATGATCCGATGGGTCTCTTCCAGCCTGGTGGTTCTATGATTCTATGAACCCCGTGCTTCAATCTTGCTTCCTCTCTATTCCCCGAGAATCTGAAGATTGGCTGGAAGAAATTAGCATAGTCTAGGTGGCTAACCCCAGGAGCATAGGCTAAGAAGGACAAAAGGGAGGAAAACTGATGAACCCACATACTCCAGCTAGCATGGAGAAATTGGCTTGGAAGTTCCCACCGAGCTTACTGTTTGAGCTTATGTCCTGTGTCTATGGTGGTGGCGATTCAGCAATCTCGGGCGGCTGCTTGAGAGAGTCCACTCAGCTGCAGAAGTGTGTGGGGACTGGCTGTGGGAAGCAGGCACTGGCTTTTGCTGTCCCTCTGCATCAGAGGTTACTGGGCAGCAAGGACCGTGCCTCTTGGGCAATGCATGAAGCGTGCTGGACTCGCTTCTGCTTTGCCTCTTGCTGCTTTCCTGCTGGTCTGCTGCCTGGGAGCTGGTGATTTCCTTTAACCTGGTTTAAATGCATCTTGCTTTCTGTATGCCTGAACTGTCGTGCGTCATCTGAACAAACTCCATCATGCAGCTCAGTGGGAAAAGCCTGGCCTCCGGTGTGGCAATTACGCATTTTACTGGCTTCAGCAAAGTCTTTGAATACCTCCCTGAGCAAACCCAAGATAAGCATTCTCATAATAAAGTGAGCAGAAATTCACTTAGTTACCTCCTCCGCTATGTTTCCTCAAAGCGTAAAACAAACCTTGTAAAGATACACAGCGTAATAACCCCTAGGCCCCTATTGCCCCTCATCTCTCCTGCTATTTCTCTGATATCTGTAACATTTGATGCTAGATTCTGAAAACCTGGGACAGCAAAGAAATGAGCTTTTGGTGGTTTGCTGTGGATGTACCTCATAATGAGATTTGCTAGTCACAGTCAGCTGCCATTAATCATCTACTTTTTCTTTAGCAGTTCATTCACAAATCTGACATCGAGTTGTTAGTTTTGAGAACCACCCTCTTCTGGTTAGTGCATAATGTATCCCATTAGACTTAGCATTGATAAAAAAGCCAAAATTAAATATTTTGGTGAAGTGTTTGTAAGCTATCTGTAATAGATAGCTATGTAACTAATCATTTATAAACTATTCAAAGTAATCTTGTGCTTAAATTCAAGTGCTCCGCTGACCTTGTTATTGCTACAGTATTAGTCATTGCTATGAACTCTTAAATATAAGGTTAATATTTTTTTTTCATTACAGAAAGCTTTTGTCAGAGTTTCAATTAATTTATACCTTACAGAGGGCACAGAATGAGATTAGCAAACCATCCCCGGAGGTATTGGTGTATATATGGTGCTTAAGGGATGTGGTTTAGTGGTGGACTTCAAAGAGTTTGGTTTGCAGTTGAACTCAGTGATTTTAAAGGGCTTTTCCTGGCTGAGTGATTCTATGATTCAGTGATTATAAAGCTTAGTAATTACATTAATTTAAATTCAGTTAATTATCATCAGTAATTAAGAAATGATGAAAGAATCCACGATGATTCTGGATGTTCCCCCTTCTCTCTTCTTTTTAAATACAGCCTTTATGATGCAGCTATGCTGAACATGTTTAATCTGCGATAGAGCTTTCTGTGCAAAGTTGTCCAAGCTGCACAGCTCGGTGTCAATCTGCAGCAGATCCCAGACTTGTGCTGCCCTCCAGCAGTCTCGCCTTCTGCCTGAAGCTGATGTGTCAGCAGTCGTATGCT
Organism: Piaya cayana; assembly: GCA_013389865.1. Classification (NCBI taxonomy): domain Eukaryota; kingdom Metazoa; phylum Chordata; class Aves; order Cuculiformes; family Coccyzidae; genus Piaya; species Piaya cayana. The sequence goes on along the minus strand of WAAB01012025.1, from coordinate 3,202 downwards.
TGATTTTTGAATTAATTAGGTGCCCAGCTACTTGGCTTGTGGACCTAGCTGAATTCATGAATTAATAATGTTGTGATTTCCGTGGAGGAAGGAAGGTGATATGTTGGCTGTCCAGCAAGTTTTTTATTTTATTTTATTTTTTTATTTCTTGCAAGTATAACTTACTGAAAGAGTGGTGATAAAAGCACTGTTGTTGGATGAGCATTGTATAATTATGACTATTTGTCTGAATGAAATTGTTCCTTCCATCTCTTTTCCCTTTCTATAGGAGTATTTAGTTTAGAGAGAGGATTTTGGTGGCTGTTATATTGGAGGTTTGATTTACATGTTTTAATACGGTTGGGTATTAACTTTGATACTAAGAAAAAGCCTAAGTTCTTTTGTAGCTCTCTGGTTTGTTTGTTTGGGTTGTTTTGTGGGGTTTTTTTTGTTTCTTTCTCTCTTGTTTTGTCTTTTTCATACTCTTTACAGTAGCACCCAGCATCTGCTTTTTGAAAACTGCAAGAAGGGAAGAAACAAGTAGGTCTTAGGGCATGTTCAGCCTGGCAGGCTTCAGGATGGCAAGGAAGAGATGTAGGGGTGGCAGCAAAGGACTTGCTGTTGGGACAGCAGGTTTCTCATTGCTATGTCTCATAGGTGTTGCACTGCGGAGGCTGGACATGACCATGGGCCTTCTACTGTGGGACCTCATTTTTGTAGAATCATAGAATCACCAGGTTGGAAGAGACCCACTGGATCATCGAGTCCAACCATTCCTACCAATCTCTAACCCATGCCCCTCAGTACCTCATCCNTTCTCCAGGCTAAAATGGTTTTTTTTTTTCTGATGGGAAAAATGATTGCTGACACAGAATAATAAAAATTAAATCCTACTGCATGCTTGAAGACCTGTTTGATATGTGTATATGCCTCTACAGAACACACAGTACAGAGCTAAGGAGAACAGGGAGGGACTGTGCAGTGCTGTGATATGCAATTGTTAGTTTATGTCTATATGTTAGTTTATGTTAGTTAGTGTATGTCTCTTGTGTGAAACGTATCAAATAGACTTTCAGTTAATTTCACCCACTAAATTTCTTCCTTGCTTCTAGTTCCTAGCAGACAGCCCACTGTAAGAGTAAGAGCAAATAAGCTCAGTTTGAATCGCTCAGTGTAAAATCAGCCCTTTTAAGTGGACCTGTATGGCAGCTGCATTTGCTCAGGGTCACCGTACCTCTCCAGTAAGGCTGCATGTTGAAGAGAAAATGGTGATTGTTCTTTAGATGTTCAAGTTCGGATAGTTTCTCTTTTTTCCTGCCAGTCAACTGACCTGAGGTGAGCTGCCTGACTTTAGAATCATAGAACAGCCAGGTTGGAAGAGACCCACTGGATCATTGAGTCCAACCATTCCTATCAAACATTAAACCATGTCCCTCAGCACCTCATCCACCTGTCCCTTAAACAGCCCCAGGGAAGGCTAATCAACCCCCTCCCTGGGCAGCCTCTGCCAGTGCCCAATGACCCTTTCTGTGAAAAATTTTTACTAATGTCTAGTCTAAATCTCTCCTGGGGGAACTTGAGGCCATTCCCTCTCGTCCTGTCCCCTGTCAGTTGGGAGAAGAGGCCAGCTCCCTCCTCTCTATAACCTCCTTTCAGGTAGTTATAGAGAGCAATGAGGTCTACTTTGTATGGAGAGACCATAGTCTTCTAGATTGGATCTTTATTGCAGAGGCCATAGAGGGAGAAGTTAAACCAGGATGAAACCCTTAGTGACTGAGTGGAAGAGAGAATGATGAAGGAGGAATATGCTTCTGAAAGAAGGTACTGAGTAGCGAGAAGTGTATAATTTCTCTGGCTGGACAGGGCTGGGATGTAAATCACCTTGTCTCCCCTTACTACAATTTTGTACATTGAGTGACAAACTGTTGCAGCTAACAGAGAAACCATGCTGGCAGGTTAAAAGTAATCAGAAAATATGTTACTAAATACACTGGGAGTTTATTGAAATGGTTGTTTATTTATGTAGAAATCATTACTGAGATCAACAATTTTTAAACTTCTTTTGCTGCTCTTCAGGTGCGTTTTTTTTTGAAGTCATAGTGTGACTTTTTCAAGCTTAGCGTTCAAAGCATACGTCTCAAACACTGTATTTCTGCCAAGGGTTATGGCCTTTTCTTGGCAACGGTGCCATTGGATTGAAGTGTTTCTTTAAACTGGCTTTTTTTCTTTATGGTCTAGGTTATCTTTCCATTTCTGCTTTTCTAAGAAAGCAGCAGTGCTGAGGAATTGTTTAGGGAAGCTGGAAAACCAGGTGGACTGGCTGAATAAAAAATTAAACTAGACCTTTAAGGTATTTATTTGGTTTTCATGCCTGGTGCCTGTTATCGCCAGCAGTGGTTAAATGGCCTTTAGCTGACCTTCTTTACTTCTTTGAAGGTTGTTTTTGACTGGTTTCTGTACCGATATGAGAGGAAATTCCTAAACAAGCTTATATATTGTACATTGTGATACTTATCCCTCCTTGTTTCTTTTCCCTAAACCCCTGACTAAAGTATGTGACCCTATGAGGTGCAAATAACTTGCAGACCTTGTAAATCAGTAGCAAGTTAAATGGATGCTAGTGTTTCTTAAAGAGATGCAGATACTTCTTTGAGGTCTAAACATTGAAAACTTGGGTGTCTAATGAAGTGCATGACTTTTATGCCAGGCAGTTGTTTATAGAATACAGTATAAAAATTTTATAAGTTGTGTGGGCACCGTTTCAGCAAAGTAGGTTAGTGCATGCCAAAATCCAGCTGTTCAAGAGGTACCTGCGCTTCAGCATAACATTATGTGTTCAAGGAACTCCTCAGTAAAGAGCTCAAGAATTTTGATACATTTTTATTTTATTTTAAATTTGAAAAGAGTCAGTGTGACTAGAGAGTTGTGCTGTATGAATNTGGATGAGGTGCTGAGGGACATGGTTTAGAGATTGGTAGGAATGGTTGGACTCGATGATCCAGTGGGCCTCTTCCAACCTGGTGATTCTATGATTCTATGATTCTATTAAGTCTTAGTTAATAGTTGATATTTTGTCATTGATCAAATTTGTGTCTTTCCAACTGCCCAGACACCGTTTGTTCTCTGAAGTGATAGAAGCCACTTGGACTTGTCCGTTTAATTACTCCTGAATGAAAAGAAAAGGGGTCTAGTGATCCTGTAGTGGTGCTCCTCTATGGATTGC